>JAPYZJ010000780.1:0-52711 GCA_030522765.1 Ophioninae sp. B BG-2022a
AAAAGAGGCAAAGGGGTATGTATGGAAAAATTGGCAAAAATCGATGGTCCAACTTTGAAATTCTGCTAAAAATCGAAAAATCATCGGATTTGAATTTTTAAAAAAGCATTTTGAAGAGAAAATCATAACGAAGGGATTGAGTCTAAAGTGGAGTGCCAAATCGTTAAGGGAAAAAAGTTATTCATGATTTAGTGAAAAAACTTTTTATTCCCAAAAATCGAAAAAAAATTTGGATTTTTTATATTTGTTTTATTAGTTTATTTCGACGTAATTTGATCCCCTGAGTACTAATCGACTATTTATTTTCCCCAAAACCCAAAATTTCGATGAAAAAATCGTAAAAAACTTCTAGAAACACGATTTTTTTGCTGTGTTCAGTGGTTTCGACAAAAATTCGTTAACATTCGTAACGTCAGTAGAAAATTTTCGATTGGATAGATCCTCAAAACTATTTTAGAATCGAAAAAAAAAACATTTCGACCGTTTTATCTGGGCGTATCGACGCCTTCTTTCTCCGAAAGAAAATTGACCACGCATCTCTTTAAAATTTGCAATTTTCACGCTTTGCAGTCTGGAATAGCAAGTTTCAATACAAGTCAAGTTTTTTTTAAATAAGGGTGTATATCTTATAAAACCGTATGTCTAAAGTAATATATCTTCGAGATCGAAGAAGCTTTTTTCTTAAAGTGTAATTGCGACGTATTATTATTTATGATCCTACTTTCCCACCACCCCCCCCCCCCTTTGAAAGCATTATCGATATTTTCTGGAGAAACGATCGGATCATATATCAACGTTAACATTGGCACTATAGACGTTTTATTTTTTTTTTTATTTAATACGTTTTCCTCGCTTTACAGAAAAGTATTATTCTTCAAAAGTGGTTTCCCCGTTCCTGGATAAAATCCAGATCCGCCATCAGCGATTCAACCGCCCTCACGTTTTGAGGCTCATAAAGCGTTTCCCTAGCGTTCCCGTTTAGTCAGCTTCCTCCTACCTGTCCGACCATTCGGGCTCTTCACTTTTCCGAGATGCTTCCCTCGCTCGCTATCCTTCGAGTCTTTTTCTGATGGCGCGGAGGGTCGCATAAAAAAATACCGTCTGGAAGGAATCGTCATCAGGACTAGGTAATTCTTGAATACTGATGGATGGAAAGGCTGATGAAAAATAATTGATCACGAAAAAAAGGCAGTCTGGGTTTGCATTTGGATAAATAAAATTTTGATTTTATCGTGGCTTTTGGGTCAAGTGTGCGCACTTTAGAATTTGAGGGAGTCGTCAGGCCTAAAAGATTAGGGTTGGAGTTATCAATCTGTACTAGTCGGAGAGTTTGTTTGGATTTGTTTGGGTTTTGTGGATTTGTTTGGGTTGTTTGGATTTGTTTGGATTTTTTGGATTTGTTTGGGTTGTTTGGATTTGTTTGGTTTGTTTGGATTTGTTTGGGTTTTTTGGATGTGTTTGAGTTGTTTGGATTTGTTTGGATTTTTTTGGGTTTGTTTGGATTTGTTTGGGTTCCTTTGTTGTTGTTTTTGGCCATTTGTTTTGGGCTTTGTTTGGGTTTTGGATGAAATAGTCCTTATGGCGTTTGGGTCAAGTGTGCGCAATTTGAAATCGAAAGAGTAATCAGGCCTAGAAGACTAGGATTGGATTTATCAATCTGAACTATTCGAAGAGTTTGTTTGGGTTGGTTTGGGTTAGGAGCGGAGAGGGCGTTTGTCCAACAAATGATCGATCATGGTCCATCAACATTCCCATTCGTTTCTACTCGTTATTTCAATTGGGCTAAGTCTAGTCGCAAGAGCTGGTCTTGACCAAGCCAGATAAGATCAGTTGGTGCAGCTTTTAAAGCTCTCGAGAGAATGAAGAAGTTGAGATTGCGTCCTGATATACATAGATGGTACGAGATCGGAGGAGACGAGGGAAGAAATAATAAGGGTGGGTAGCAAAAGGAGGTCGTGTTGCAGCGAGCCAACAAGAAGCAGGGGGTTGGTGGAGCGAGGAAGAGGGATGAAAAATATAAAAAACGAGATAACGTTGGTATACCAGCAACAGAAGAGAGAAAGAGAGAGGGAGAGAGAAAGCAACAACCAGGGACGTCGGTATTGACCCAGTTGATGGCGCTCGTCGTCCCGCATCATGTATACTCCCAAACCAATTCGAGTTCATTCACGATACTCACCGGCAGAAAAATAAAGGGACCGTGGTAGAATTCTATATAGTTTATTGACACCACAATCGTAATAACAGTAGTTAACAACTACAGGGAAAAGTATGGCTCAACATGCGATTGGGTAGCGTGTTTACCTATCTATTATCACCGAAATAATTATCATCTAGATCAACAGGCTTGAGAATGTACACATGGATTGTGTACTCAGAAGATTGACGCACAAATTATGCTATTAATTATCACTAACAATAATATACTATTAACTACTGCTGTTATGTAGTATTAATTAAAATAGTATTAACTAAAATTCATGAGTTTAAACAATGCAAAATATTAATAATAATAATAATAGTAGAGGATATAGAAAAATTTAGATTAGGAATAATATTAACAAAAAAATTGATAACGAAAATACTATTAATTAAAACAATAGTAATTAAAATACTATTACTTAAAATCCTATTAATTGGCATATTATTAATTAGAACAATGTCAACAGAAATACTATTAATTAAAATAATTTTAATAAAAATACTATGAATTAAAATAAAAGTATACAAAACACTATTAATTACAAGAGTATAAACTAAAATATTATTAGTTAAAATACTCATCTGGTACACAACCTATGTCGAACGTCTCATGAACAACGATGAGCTATTTTCGATTATATTTTTATTAGAATTATTCGCAGCTGCAAAATATTATTGTTCTTTCCAGAAAATTAAAAAAATGGTTACATCAAATATGGTTGACAGTACAACTTTTTTTGTTAGTGCATATTCGTTCGTACGCCAACTTACATTATTCGTGTTTTATTGTTGAATTATCAAAGCGTCCCTTTGTTGCTATTTCGTGCCCACGTTTCGAGAAATAAAGGAATGTAACGGTGAGCAAATACCAAAGAAAAATCTCCTTGTTTTGCAAAAAAACAATTGGCGTGAAACAAAGAAATAAAAATCGCTGCGGAATCTTCGACGTATAGGTAAAATCCACATTTTTTTGCAATATACACCCACGATTTATTTCTTCTCTCTCTCAACTGTAAAAACAAAATGCACCCCACGTCATTGCGTACATACCTGAACTGTAACTACGTTTTCCGACGTGTGTGAAAAATAACGCGGAGGATTAAAAAATGCTCTTTATGACTGCGATTTTTTACATTTTTCATGTTTTTGTTTTCGAAAATATTAAAAAGATATGTTATTATATATTACAAAAATAATATTAAACAATTTATACAATTAAACTTTATAAAATTTAAATTTTAATTCATTTTTAAATAACTATGAAATATTAAAGTATGTTTTGAAAAAAAAATTACGTTTTAAATTTATAAAATGCAAAAGTGGAACACAAAATTTACAAAATAAATATTATATTTAAAACTAAAACAATTGTTGATCCGCATAGATATAATTATAAACATAAGTTTTGTTTTATAAATAATTTACAAAACATCTCATTTTCATTGTAATAAAAAATTACAAAAATAATAAATTATAATTAAAATAAAATAGAAATTATTCATTAAATCAATATAAATTAGAAAAAATCATTAATTGACAACGTTTTTAATGTTTTTTGAAATATATTCAAGTAAAAAAATATGTTTATATTTCCGAAATATTTTTTGCGGTAAAAACGCCGGAAGTACACAGGCTTACCGTGGGAACAATCGAGACTTTGTGCATTGTTAGAATCGGCTCTCTCGTCCCGATTGTTATCGGACGAAATGAGCTCGCGACGAAAGTTTAAATCTACAGAAGATGGTCTCTCGCTCTCGGCTTTCTCCCTTCCTCTTTCGCTCGTATCTATGACACGTATCTCAACGTTGAAGTGGTCGGTATACATGTACGTATAGAAACCTGTAGCTCCAAAAGTCCCGTGGTTACCGGCTATGATAGTACGTCTGAATATACACGTATAGACGTGGCAAAAGAGCTGCTCTCTGGAGACCGGAAGTTGCGACGTTGGACAGTACAGTATCTCCTATGGACTCCAAACTGTATATGCAATATCGTATCCGATGTTCGCACTTTATTTGACCGCGAACGTCCCCCCAACGTTTCGAGAAACTTGCGTTATCTCATGAACTGGGAGGACATATTTCGCTCCCCTGTAAAACACATTGTGCTCGGAGAATCGAAGTGCATCAGCTGATTTTCACCAACACAAGATACCGCTCGAAATTTTTTTCATACCGCTCGAAAAAGAATTATTTTTATCAATTTTTTTATCCCATTAGGAATAAAGATATTGATGGAAAATTCCTTGGGATTAATTAATGCACTTTTTTAATGATTAAACCATTTTTTTTATGTGTTTTGTAGATACTTAACGCACAAAAACATCATTTGAAGCCAACCAGAAAAGACCAATTGAAAAACAAAAAATTCTAACTTTTAGGTTCGATGTTTTACTAGCACACTATTGAACTAGAATTTTCAAAGCATTTTTCGGGTCTCGATGATATTTTTCAGTACAATAAATTCCAATAGTTAAATAATCGTTGTAATTAATTTAATAGTTTTGTTACATTTTAATGCACTTTTCCAATATTTATTTTTTGAATGATTTTTCATTTTTTTAAATATTAATTTCTTTATATTTTTAAATATATTTTTTATACTATTATTTTTTTTTAATAACGTTTCCCCTCGAGCTCTGTGCATACACTTGGATGTATCGAGCTTTATTCGATTCTCACTTGAAAAATCGTTCCACCAGATATCGAGAAATTTCATTTTCGTATTTTAAAAAATCCCGACGTTTTAAAGGAATAGTAAAAAATGAGTTTGTTTCAAGCGGCTGATGGAAGTGGTTATTTATAATTAGGAGAGTTATTGTTATAAACCATTAATATAAGTTGTTATAAATATGCTTCTCCATAATGAATACATAAATGATAAATTATAATTAAACTACTCCATAATAAAAATATAAAAAATAAGTTATATAAATGATTATAAATAAATTCTAATAAATTGTTTGGGTTTGTTTGGGTTATAGATACTGACACTTATAAATTACGATAATTCCATAATTAATAGGATGAAAAGACTAAACGTTGGTGAAAGTTATCATAATTTAAGGGGTACGATCACTGTGTGGATACTCGTCGTAAAGTCGACTAATGTGAAACGGAGGGTTGATTTTTCAACAACAAACTAAAAAGGGTGAACAAGGGTGAAAAATGAAAGGAGGGGTGGTTCGAAATTTCGTTATTCGTAGGTTGGGGGGTGATGTTGCATTTTAGGTGCATATGAGACGAGGTAAAAAGATAAAAAAAAAAGGAGTATTCGAGAGACGAGAGAGGAACGAGAGGAGAACAGTGCAAGGGCGCAGGTGCGAGTCGTTCGAGGGGGTAGCAACCCTCTCGCGCTGGCGCGGGATGGTTCTTCGCCACAGGATCATCACGAGGCCACCCCTGACACGCTCCAACTGCCCTTTCGTGCTTGCTAACACAAGGCACCCTCGTACACCCCTCTTTACCCTTGTTACACCCCTCGAGCTCTGTGACGAGCTTTTCAACCCTCTCCAACGTTTCGACCCCTCTTTTCCCCTCCTCGGCGTTTTTTCTTGCGGCGCACCATCTCGAATCGCTAGTTTCCGTTGTCCGTTTATTCGAGTGGCCCGGTAGTCGTCTCTGCCGTTCGTACGAATCCGTTCGCTTTATATTTATCGTTCATTTTTCGCGTTCGCAAAAAATTAAATTGTTTCAATCGTCGTGAATAAATTTATCATTTTTTTTTTCTTTCGTCTCTTCTCGGCGTTAATTTCGTCGCCTGATATGAGAGGACATTTTTATCGCTCTTCCGGTCACCACGGTGCATCGGAATAACAGGTGAGTCGAAATTTCATTTTTTTAGACGATTTTAATTTTTTTCTTCACCCAATTTTTTGAAATATTTTTAACTGTACTGCATTTAAGTGTATTTTTTGATTCAACTGTACTGTATTTAATTGTATTTTTTAATTTAACTGTACTGTATTTAATTGTATTTTTTAATTTAACCCCTTAATTTTTTGAGGTGAAAGTTAAATAACGAAGATTAACGAATCGCAAGTTTGATGTCAAGTCGTTTAGGAATTTGACATCTGGGATTGGAAGAAACGATTTTTTTATGAATGTTTGATACAAGTCCTGTGTATACATCTTCAATTGTACTGGTACTTCGGATTACCTGGGTTCGTTACAAGGGCTTCTGAAATACAAACAAGCTTCCTTGGGACTCGTATCTCCTCAGGGATATATGCAAACTCTCGAGAGAGCTTTTCGACCCTCCCAAAGTTTCTCGCTCCAACTCGACAGTTGTATATTTTTTATAAAAATTTATGTCTTTGGAAACACTCGAGGTTACTTCTGGTGGAACCTTCAACATAGAAAAGTTTTTTTTGCTTTTCCTTTTTTTAAAATCATATTTTTTTAGTATTTGCGATTTTTTGGACGATTTGTGAATTCACGATGCGAAGATTTATTTTTTGTCGATTATTCGGAGGTACTTTAATGTTGGGTTATTACTTTCAATGTTTTTTTTCAATAGCCTTTTTTAATGATATTATTTTGTCAATATTACTTTTTTAATTGCTATATTTATGTAACATATATATTTAATATAATAATATATCTTTATTCAATGATTACATATTTTTATAACATTTTTGAAAAATCATGCTTTTTTTGCAATGGCATTTTTCAAAATTCTATTTTTTTTCGGTTGGAGAACGGACATTATTTTTTCAGGGTTGCATTAATGCGTCTCGAAGCTTTTTCACGACTGATGAAATAATTCGGTCACCCATAAATTTTCTGATTGAATTCTTTTCGATTTTCATGGAGTTTCTCGAAGCTCCATCGCGAATTGAAAACGGATGGATTATTTTCTGCGGGCAGTCACGTCTCCGGGGAAAAGTTTTCTCTCGTCAACTTTATGGAAAAAAAAGTCGATCCGCGTGAGAGCACAAGTTTTTTTTTCTTTTCCTTTCCCGTTTATATTGAATTAAAGTGCGAGTTTTTTCAGTGTTTTTTTTATTTCATATCGAGTTTTTATCGATTTTTTTTTTGATACTGGATTTCGAAATAATTTTGATGATTGGTACAAAATTCGTTCGTGTAAATGTCAGCTTTCAATTTTCGTGTTGGTGGTCGTTTTTTGCACTTTAGCCTGAAGCAAAGTGCGGTATTTTCAGTTACAGTTGACCTCTTTGGTGAAGGTCAGATTTATGATTGAGTATCGATCTACTTGAATTCACCTCTCCTCCCCCCATTTTCCTTCACCGTCACAATCTCATACCGAACAATATTCACGAACCGTGTTCTCGTTTTGGTCGTTCCACAAAATTCGAATTTTCATCGGAACCTTCATATTTTCGAAATTTCTTGGCTATCATAAAGTTATCATTGCACCATCGACAGCTCGCATCTGTTGCAAGTCACGTACTCCTCGAGCGAGGAAACTATCGGAAAAACGCAAAATGAGCATTCAACTGGAAAACCGGAACAACGAAGGAAAATATGTTCCAAAGAAAATAAGTTCCACCGATAAAAGTAGCTCGAAAAGAGACATTTCCATTTTCTGCGGGCGTAGAAAAGAAAATAGTTTTATCGAAAAAAGTTGTTTGAAAAAAAAAATACACTTCCATCTTGTTTGAATTTGTAAAAAAAAAAATCGTTCCATTGAAAAAAAGCGTCGGAAAAAAACTACATTCTCGTTTTTTGAGGACTCATCGAAAATACAACGAAAATAAAAAGATAAACGATTTGAAAAAAGACGATTTCTTTTTTTGGGAACCCATAGAAAATAAAATAATTCGATCGAAAAAGTAGTTTGAAAAAAAGATACTTCAATTTTTTGAGAATCCATAGGAAATTAAATAATTCCATAAAAAAAAGTTCTTAAAATAAGGCATTAGTATTTTTTAAGAACCCATGAAAAATAAAATACTTCGAAAAACGCTATTTTCATTTTCTGTGATCCTATAGAAAATTTAAAAAATCCACAAAAAAAAATCATTCGGAAAATGCCATTATCGTATTCTGCGATGCCATAGAAAATAAGATAGTACTCTCCCAAAAAAGTAGTTAAAAAAAAAAGATATTTCCATTGTCTGCAAACCCACATGGAAAAAAAATAGTTCGAAAAAAGCCATTTCCAGTTTCTGCTAACCTATATTTCAGACCACGATGTAAAATAAAATTGGAATTGGTTTGATGAATTGCAAAAACGAGTGCGTGTTGAGTTTGGTTTTTTTTTTTCGTTTCTCCTGACGGCTGCGATGATAGATCTTTTTCTTGCCGTGTGAAAGCCGGAAGAATAATGTAACGGGGAGTACAATGGAGGCACCTAGATGGAGATATGCAACAGACATCGTGTGGTTATAACGCTCGGGCGCGTAACAAGTGGCTCCATTATTTCGTGACCGAACGACTACTGTACTTTCGTTTCTACTCATCCGGGTTTCATGCACTCATCCCCCATTGTTCCTTCTCCGCTGGATTTATCCGCCAACACCCTTAGCAATTTTAGGCCAGTTTGTAACGTTAAAACGACCATCGAAATTCGATTTTTATTGGATTTTCTTGCTGTTCGTTTGACGCACGATACGAGTGACTTTTCGCCACAGTAGGTCAGTGGCGTATGAGATCAGACGACCTTTAAAAAATTTAGTGCGCTCTCACGTATCCCCTAAGTAATTTTTGCACATTTATAATCGTTTATATCTATTCGGGGATTATTCCGCGTACCTCAAAGTAAATTCAAGTTAATTTTTAATTAAAAAAAAATAGTTGAAGTACAATAAATGAGAGAGTGAAGGCTTTTTGGAAATTTTCCTCTTCCTGGTGAGATCGAAATCTCCGGTTTGATTCGTCCGAAACAAAAAAATAAAATTTTTTCTTAATCCGCATTAGCGTCGCTATCATTAAGCGTAGCCGTTTCTGATTTTGTTCATTTTTCGAAATATGGCTAGGTTTCGAAATAAAAAGTATTATTTTCATCTCAAATTTTTTCATTCGAGATGCTTTAAAAAATAGGAATTATCAAAAAAAAAAAAATGGCTTCGCTTAACGATAAATGATACGATTACGAAAAATTTCGTGCAAAAATTTGACACACATCTGAATATTATCGCTCGAGTTATCGTCCCCACCGAAAAAGTAGTTTCTCGGCACTGAAAGTGCCGTAAATCTCTCATTTTTGTGAATTACGAAATAATTTTTAGTACACACACTCTTTAAAGTACGCAGCAATAAAATTTGAAACAAAAATGATTTTTCGAAGCCATTGCCGTGGGGTTTTTTCTCGAAAGGAAAATAAACTGGTGTACGTCCGTTTGCACTGTGCAAGAAGCCCTAGGCACTCTATCTGCTTTGTGAGAAATGCTCGGGGCGTTTGCCACCTGGTGACCATTCCGCGAAGCGTCAACACGCAAGAAAGTAATTCTGACATTCTCGACGGCTCGAGGAAGAGAAACTGAATGATAGGGGAGAATATGTTTGGCCAGCATTGACGAAGTGTTGATTAAAAAAAAATTAATTATTATCAATTTTAAAGAAATGATAATTATCGATTTAAAAAAAAAGATAATTAACAATTTAAAAAAAAATAACTATTGTCAATTTAAAAAACTTACAATGATCGATTTCGACAAATTAATTATGATCAATTTTGTTATAAAAAATGGATTATTATCAATTTAAAAAATTGAAAAAAATGATTTAGCTCAATTTTATTATTGAAAAATTGATTATTATCAATTTTTATCAGTCCATCATTTCTTCCAGGTAAATAATTCAATATGTAATAATTATTCATCAGTGCTCCATTTCTTCAAGGTGAATAATTCCCAGATAAATTATTCGATGGAAATGCACTTATCTACTTCTATTTTCCCTTTCCCCTTTATTCTCGGCAGTGTTTGAAAAACGTTAAGGGGTGAAAAACCGTCAACTTGAAATGGTGGTGGGTGTGTTCCGTTTTCCGGATTAGCAGGGAGTGTGTAATAGAACTTGTGGTACATAGGATTGTGAGTACACTGACCTGCAATCTGCTGGCACGACCCTTCATTTGTCTCTTATCGCACGTATAGATCCGAGAATATCCACTATGGTTACACGAGTATACGCATGGCCGGTTGCGTGTGAGTTAATTCCAGTAAATCGCGTGTTAATCGAGTATAATCTAAACGCGAGGCGTCATAATATCCAGCGTGGCGTGGATAGAATGAAAATAAAAGAAATGAACAAAAAAAAAATAAAAAGAGAAATACTATAGAAGTGCAACGAGAAAAGAAGTGAATAAAACTGTGTCGCGAAACATTGCAATGTTTCTTTATTCTCGCGGCTGCTAATTGTGAGACACGAGACAACTTTGTGGATGGAAATAAAAAAAAGATAAAACAAGAAAGAGTACTGAAAGTGTAGGTGGAGAAATGGTGAGAAAATGAAGAGAGTGAGAATCTCGTTTGGCCACCAAGTAAATGGACTTTTGCTTGGAAAAATGAGACTGCGATGTTTCATATTATTTGCAAGATTGCAACTCTTTTTTTTTTTTTGACGTTTGACGACGGTAGTTTTTGACGGTAGTTTTTGGTTTGGGAGAAGTTCGATATTTGATCGATCGATTTTCGGAAGAACTGAAATATTGGAGTAAGTGGTTGTGGAATGTTCCAGTACATCCAATCTATTTGATGACAGTCTTTAATGTAGTTCACCAAAATTGCTAATGGAAAAATCTCGAAGTTGATTTATAGGGAAAATTGAACGAAAAAATGTACAAATCTGTATTTGTACGACTCAAAGTATAGATTATCCAAAAACACGTTTTCGAATAAATGACCTCTCGAATAAATAATCCTTTGATGGAACTGTTATTCGATTTCGTAATCCGTCCAACAGTCAAACTTCGTATAACTCACCCTTCGTTATTTTGGATTGATAATTTCGTAATTTGAAAATCTTGGCCGTTCTACAGTTGGCCATTCGAAGTTTTGATCCTCACTCGTTATTTGGTGTCGTAACGACGTCAATTTAACCAATCCATTCGAAGACACGTCCCTCCTCAAGATCATCTTGATTTGTTCATTTTTCGACGGGATTAAATTTCCCATAACAGTGTCCAACTTTTCTCCGGGTCTCTTCATTGACGAAACCATAACGAAATTGTGTAGAACGCTATTACGATCGACGAGAAGTTTGCTCGTTCTATACGAAGTCCCGGAACATCCATTTCCACTTTGCCGCTATTGCTCCCGGACATCAAGCGTCCGGAGCGGACCGATAAGTTCCAAGGAATTCGATTCTCGCTGGGTTGCCGGGGACCTTTCGGAAGTTTCTTCGAAGATGGTTCCCCGCGTACTTGTACGGTCGTTATACACTCATATACCGATGTGCGACGTAGAAGACCGTAGATACTTTGAGGGGTGACTCTGATACTTTGACGGACAGAAAAATAAGCTTTCTTCAATAATATTCTAACCTGACTTAATGGTTTTTAGCTCAATTGAAAATATACAATTCCACATAAATTCAAAGAAATTCAAGTAAATTTTCATTGAAAAAAAAAACGATAGTTGAAGCATGATAAATGGGAGAGCAAAGGCCTATTAAAAAATACCCTTTTTCTGGTGAGATTGAAATCTCAGGTTTTATTTGTCGGAAACAGAAAAATAAAATTTCCAGTTAATCCGCATTAACGTCGCTATCTTTAAGCGTAGCCGTTTACGATTTTGTTTATTTTTCGAAATATGGCGACGTTTGGAAATAAAAAGTATTATTTTCACCTGTAATATTTTAATTCGAGATGCTTCAAGAAATAATAATTTTCCGAACAAAGAACGGCCATGCTTAATGATAGCTATTACGATAACAAACAATTTCGTGCAAGAATTTGATAAATCCGGCTATTATTGCTGGAATTATCGTTCGCACCGAAACAATTGATTTTGAGCAAAACGCTTTATAAAATCCAGTTTGCTGCAAAGGCTGCTCTACGTCCTTTTACTAAAAATTCTGTAACTCTCTCATTTTTGTAAATTATCGAATAATCTTTGGCACAAATATTCTTTCAAGTAAACACCATAAATAATTACAAAAAAAATAATCAATTATTCTCGCTCGTCATTTTTCCAAATAATCGTCGAGTGACGTAGTTATCTCGCGTCGTCACTTGTCCTATTGGACATGTATCAACGAAATCTGTTTTCCTTTCTCCCACCCTTAGCCTTTTACGTCTTTGATCGAATGGCAGTTGACTGGTTGACAAAGGATGACCAAAATTGATGCAATTTGAGGGATACAACCCTCGATCGGTGATTCCAGTCGGCTGATTGATGATGGAAGCGATCTTCGATTCAAATTCACACACATGGATGAATAGAGAGAGAGAGAGAGAGAGAGAAACCTGATATAGTTATATTTGGCAGGGGCAGAGGGCAGGGAAGACGACCTCATGTTTCATGCTCAAGTATATCCGTTGTCACTCATCGTTAGGATCAGACGGCCACTGTGGGCTTTCCTGAAAGCTGTCGTTCCGTTGACCACCATAATTGTCCGGGCTTCCGCGATGACGTTTTCCCAATATGTTGCATAATTAAAGAGTTCGGTTATTGCGGCAACCTGAAAATCAGAATTCCTTAAACGAATAATATTTTCAAAATCTAAGTAAAATTATTAAATAAACGTTTTAATATTTATTACTACGTATGTTAATAAAGCTCTGTGTAAAATTTCATTGATAAATGATAGTGGAATGCAAAATAACGAGCAATTATTTGAAAAAGATGATTTATTATCGTAGTTGTAAATAATCAAAATTGTAAACTATAGTGGACTGGAAATTACAAACAATAATTGAAAAACGGTTAATAATTAGAGAAATTATAAACAATTAAATTTTAAACACTAGTGGACTGCAAAATAACGATAGATCATTGAAGAAGAATTAATAATCAATCTAGTTATAAACAATTAAATTTGTACACAAAAATTGCTGCGAACGATCGATTAGGCTAAGGTTTAAATAAATAAATGGCGTTGTTATGTTTTTCAGGCAATTTGTCAAATATTGGAAAATTTATTTTAACGATGATTTAATCAGACGATAATAGATTTGTTTTGAGTAATTATTCATGTTAATGAGATTATCTGAGTGTATCAAATAATAAAATTGATAATATTTTTTTGCTCGACGAATTTGATATTAATTAGACTTAAATTATTATGGAAAGTGAAAAACCAACATTTATAAGAGTCCATTTATTATTGAATCAATTATACATATGGTTAGACATATATGACACGATCCAAATTTGGAAATCGACGAATCTCCTATTTTGGACTACGATTAGCTCGATGGTTCATCCAGTAATGCCTTGATTCATTAATATCGCAATTCATCCGGAAAACCTTCTCGTTTACTTGATGTCATACTTGATAGATATACGTATTTATATTCGGAACGTGGAAAATCTCGTTTTCGTAAATTTGTATTTTTAACCTGTATCTTTATAAACTTTATTACAACACGAGCATTAATGAAATATCTGGCAGGAAACATCAGGTTTGGGAATGAATAATATTAAATAAAATTATAAATGCAAAAATGATTATATCGAATTTCAACCTCAATGGCAACATCACCAAATAAATTAAACGAACTTTTTACAAATGCAATTATCAATTCTTCCGTTATATTTAAAAAATAAAATATAACGAAAAATATAAATATTTTTTAATTCAAAAAAATGAAGAAAAAAGGAAAATTTCGAAAACTTAGGAAATGTGAAAAAATATTTTAAAAATGTATAAAAAAAGAAAATTTTCGAAAAAGAGAAAACCTTTTCGAGCAACATTTATGCTAGGTTGGGTATATATCTTTAGCGAAAACCACAGGTGCTCCGGCGTTGGATTAAATGGCGTCGTGCATTTCGCAGGAATTATTTTAAGCATAATCCTAATTCCCGAAGGCAGCGAAAGAGCTTTCATAAATTAAGGAAGACAGGAATGGAAAATTTCGATCCAATTTAACCCGTTGCACCTGCCCTCTTCTTCGATGGAATTTGCAGCGTCTTAAAAAACATTCCCCTTTTGATATTAAATTTATAAATAATGCAAGTAATTATTGGAAAATAACAAAAATAATTTGATCCGGAAATTGAACGTGAATAAATGATGATAATGACGCGTTGTAACGGAGACGCCATGTTTGTTTCATACGGTCTCCGTTGGAAAGTGGACATCGTTGGGGCGCGGTGTAATTGAAATTATTTGTTCGCAATACCCTAGGGCCGTTTCCTGGCTCCCTTCAAATACTTATCCGATATCCTCGTTTCAATTGAATCAGCTCTAGGCCGGCAAATTTTCCTCACTTCGCGTTCGATTTCCTATCGAGTAAAAAAAAACGTGCTCGAAAGCACGAAAGCTTCGATGACGCGTGAAGGGATATTCGAAATCAATGTTTATCACGACTGGAAAAAATTGGAGAGATTACATATTGAAAATTACTCGAGGATTTTTCCGAACAATAATAATAATAATAATAATAATAATAATAATAATAATAATAATAATAATAATAAATTCGTTTATTTACAAAATGTTGACATTATTCAAATTGTAATTAATATCTATATGCATGAGATCTCGTAGATTTATTTTAAATACGTTCAATCCATTTTATTAATTTTTACAAAACGTTGAAATTGAAAAAATGTAGTAAGCGCAATAAAAAGATTTTTTTTAATTGTAAAGTGTCGTACAAAAATTCATTTTTTAAAATCTTTATACGACGATTCAATTCACGGTATTTTTTCAATTGCCAGATTTTCTCATAGTATTGTGTAGGAAGTTTCACAAATTTAATTTATTTATGATCGACCGATTAACAATTTTATTTCAATTGTACTTTAATTATTAATTAGTTAAATAACAATTTAAACGATTTAGAGATGTTTAATGAATTTTCAATTGTCGTTGATTCGAGCCTGGAATATTTATCGATCTTTGTTTATGAGACTCTGAAAATTGAATATCAATAGTAATTGACACAATACTAAAAGTATAATTGACAAAAAAAAAAAGAAAAGAAAAACTTGCAGACCTTGGCAGATGGTATTTTTTTGCATCAAGGTTGAAAATTCGTTCCTATTGCTAGGTTGAGTGGGAAAAGTGAGGAAATAGAGAGGCTTGCGAGAAGCGTTTAAAGGGCAACTAATTGGGAGGCTTGATATTACGGGCGAGCACAGAGCGTTCCCGGTTTACTCTTGTCATTAATGGAGGTAATCCACGAAAGATGAAATTAAGCGTGGGGAATGCACAGCTGAAGAACCTTCAATTAAAAAAAAAAAACTCGAGTCCACTTAATGCACGCGTCGTATTATTTGTTTTAATTGAACTTTACTAAAACTGCAATTAAAAAAAGTAATTAATAATGATAATTTGTAAATTCAAGTATACTAGGCGGATATTAAAAAGATATGAAAAAGATTGATTGATAACTGACCTGATACTTCGATCGAAGCTATAGGCTTGACACTCTGTTCCATTTTTTCAAACATTCTATCAACGTCATTGTAAAGGTTGTCAATGAAGTGTCGTGACACGAACTCTCCTTGTAAAACGTTAATTAGATGTCGAGGTATGAAAGACGATAACCGCGGGTAAACTTTGCGAAACCTGTTCAAATATCGTCGTAAACCTGACACACGAAAACTTTCGTATGTTTTCCCTCGTTACTTTTAAATTCTGGTTCGCATGAGAAATCTTTGAAAATTGTGCGATTGAATTTTTCCATTTTTATCTCATGTCACAATTTGTTAAAATCATTTTTTTACATCAAAATTAAGACGATTTAAAATCATTATTTATCGAAATATAATTAAATTATTTTTATGTGATTTCTACAAAATAATATAGAAATAAATAAAATCAATTTAATTAAATGAATGAAATAAATTTATTGAGTAAATTAAATAAATAAATAAAATACATTAAGTATTCAAATAATTATAAAAAATTATAAAGAGTGATAAAAAAAAGATTCAATTGGAAAAAATCACAGGTGAAAACTTTCGAGGGTTTGGAACTCGATAAATAAATATTATTTTATAATTGTTATCATTGCTAATATTGGTTCGATCGTTGTTGAAACATTACGTTGAACTTCCAATTTCAAATGACGAATACAATTAACGAGCTATAATTGTAATTCGATTAACGAACTCGAACTGGACGATCGTGCTATGGAGTTGCAATCATTGTTCTAATTAGAATGAAAATGTTAGCCTATCGGGATGTGACTCAACAGTATACGAACATGCACGTTATGTCATGACTCTCGAACAGGAATTGTCGACGTGTCCTTTTTTCCGTCGCGTATCAACAATTTGCATGTAATTGAATTTTATCGTATACTCCTTGAGACTCGTCCAGGAGCAAAACGATCTTTTGCCATTAAAGCATCACAAAACGCGTTATCTCGTCATACGTCAAAATTTACCGTGGTGAAATAGCTAACTAAAATTGGGGGGGGGGGGGGGGGGGGGTTTTTTTTTAATTTCGGAAATACGAATATCGTAAATCGTGCGAATCTGTATTTTTACGATTCAAAGTATAAACTATCAAAAAACACGTTTTCGAATAAATGACATCTCGAATAAATAATCCTTTGATGGAACAGTTTATTCGATTTCGTAATCCGTCCAACGATCAAAACTTCGAATAACTCAACCTTCGTTATTTTCGATTGATCATTTCGTTATTTGAAAATCTTCGCTGTTCTACATTTCCCTATTCTAAGTTTTTATCCTCACTCGTTATTAGGTATCGTAACGACGTCAATTTAGCCAATCCCCGAATTATTCAACGAATAACTCAACCTTCGTTATCTAGACTTCACAATTTCGTAATTTCAATGTCTTCGCTATTTTATTTTCGGCCATTGGAAGTTTCTACTGTTTTCCGGACAAAAACTGTCCACCACTCGAACCATTCCATCCTTTCTCGTTTCGAGTATTTTCGAGGAAAGAACTCTGGAGGTGCACCAGACTGAAGCCAGGTCTAGTGAAAATGTCACGAGCAAACAAACCTGACGTTTCTTGTCCCCTGATGCGTCAAAGCCACGGTTTGTTTATTTCTCGTTGAAAGATTGATAAAAGTTTATCCCCGTGGTGATGGAAGGCTTCCCCGAGAGAATTCGTATTTTCGTAGTGGTAAAGTCTCGTACAGGTCAGACGTATCGGTTTTTCATTTCCCGTTGATGGCAAAGAAAAAATTAAATCGTTATAACGTTTTTCCATCAGTTACGTCATTAATATTGATATTTTAATTAATCAACAATTTAGCCCATAATTAGCTCAACAACTCTAGGAAAGAATGGGAAAAAAAAGATCGTAAAAAGTGCATTTTATTTTTCACTGCGAATACCAGTCTTCGGATTATCGATAATGATCGAAATGCTGGAACGAATATATTACATCCGGTTCAAGCAAAATTATTTTCACGCCTTCGTTTATTCGAACTCGTGTCTGAAAATCAAATTAAAATCGTCTGGAATTTTATTTCCCTCGTTTTACGAAACTAAGCTTTATTCGGAATGTACGTTTTTCAATAATGCTTTTATCTCGAAATGTAAGGCCAAATCGGTGAAATCTGGTTAAACCATTTGTAAAACTCTGTACGAACGCCGGTATTGTTGAATCCAATACCCAGAGGTGGTAGAATTTTAATTGCTCGACCTCGGCTCTCGGGCCATTAAATTTCACTTCGTTTTGGGATCGCCTCATCGAACCTTCAAACCGCAATAGCTGCTCGGTGAAACCTTTGTTCATTGTTTTTTTCTCGAATCTCAACCAAGCTCACGAATTTATTTTCATCGCGAATCGGGAAAAAAAAATTACGTCACTTTTAACAGCGGTGTCATTTTCCATTCGTGAGTAAAAACAACATTTTTAAATATCGTTGATTTATTGCTTCGATTTTCCCAATAATTACCGTTCGTTAATAAAATCACTCATTCCAAAAATTTTACGAAAATATACGATTCGTAAATAAAATTACCCATTTACAAAACTAACCATTCAGAAGTAAAATTACCCAAATCCATTTATAAATAAAAATAATATTTTTCCAATATGTTTGATTTTTTTTTTTTGATTTTTACAAAAATGACACTTTTATTTAATGGCTATCTCCCGACGATTTCTTACCCTGACCCAAACAATTCGAACAAACCGAAACAACTTTGATGATCCAATAAAAAAAAAAACTTAAGCAACACTTATGACCTAAACTAAATAAACCTTGACAAACCCAAACGATTTCTATGATTTAACCCAAACGGAACAAACCCAAACAAACCCCCGGATCCTGTAGAAAAGATGGCCAACGGTAATATTTTTTCAAAAATAATAGATTCACCGAAACTTCTTGATTTTCAAAATAATTATCATTAACGTATAATAAAAAAATGTAATAAAAATATAATTTGCGAATAAAACGTTTGTTTGGGTTTGTTTGGATTTCTCAGCAATAAATCTTTAAAGTTTGGTGAGCCCAGCTACCCCAGAATAATCTTAAACATGAATAATGGGAGGACGATTTTTTTTAAATTTTTTAACTCGCAATTGAATAATAAATTGTTTAAAAAGTGCGTGGACGTTTGTTCGAAAGTTTTTTTCGCCACCTCTCGGTCCTTTATGATCCCATTTGTATTTTTGCTCACACTTGTCGTCTGGAGTAACCTCAGCACCCCGCGAGTTCCCCAGAGTGTTGCCTACGAGAATTCTTGTCCAACACACCCACGTGTGACTCGTTTCCACGAGGGCACAGGGAAATCTTTTCAAATTGTTTCAATTGAGAATTCCTCTGATACTGATAAATCGTCTTGGGTATTTTGTTTGAGTTCAGATATTACTCTTGATTAAGTTAATCTTGTCGTGTTTGGGTTTGTTTGGGTTCCTCTGATATTGATGAAATCGTCTCGGGTATTTTGTTTGGGTTTGGATATTATTCTTGATTACGTTAATCTTGTCGTGTTTGGGTTTGTTTTCTACTGTTTGCTTGTTTTTTTTTCTTGTTTGAGAGAAGAGGGTCGTTTTCGAGTACTCGAAAACAATGTAACCCAATTGCTGGAACAGCAATGTGGTGGCACACTGATCTTAAGATTGCTCGTCGAGATCCTACCTCCCCAGGTAGACCTCGAAATATCGATCCCTCCCGGGCTCTCTTTACTTCATTCTCTCTCTCTCTCTTTCTCGGAGACCTCGAATAACGGAAATTTACCAAGGAGTCGTAACTCTATGTTAGTGAGTGTGAGCGATCGAGGGTTCCCAACGCACATATTTTCTCCTCGCTCCTAAATAATACAGCGAATATTCATGCCACTTCACAATGGCAGTGATCAGTTCAAAAAAATCACAGAATTCACATCCCTCTTACAAAATATCCTTGAGTTCTTCAGCCCTCCCTCAAAAATCACAGTTTCCGAATAAATTACATTTTCAAGAAATGTAAAATTAGATAATTATTAATACGATGATGTCATTTTTCGCTGAAAAATTACAATGATTATGTCATTTTTCGAAAAATGTAAACAAAAATCAATTATTTTCTGAAAAATATTATTTTATTTATTTAATTATTTTTATCAACAAGTCAATCGAAAACGAGTACATTGTTGAATACTTATAGCTGTTCATCAGATATATTTACAACTGCTTTTGATTTGTTTGTCATCGTTGTAGTCATTAACAATAATTATTGATTACAAAACGAACTTAACAAAAAAGACCGATGAAAAAAATTGATACGAAGAACAATCAATAACTGAATAAAAAAATACATTTTTTCAGAGAAAAAAAAATTGATTATAAAAACAAAGAAAGAAATCAAAATAAAATAAATAAAAATAAAAAAGGAAGACTTTTAGACTCGATTTGACAAAAAATATTTTTTTATTTTCTTTAATATAAAACAACCCCTAAATTGACGAAATCGAACTCGAAATTCGTGGCCATTTTTCGTTCATCTTCTTTATCAGTCGTCAATAAGCTTCCCTTCTCACGGAATTCACAACTTTTTGAAAAGTCATTTCTTGTTTCGTTGATGCGTGAAACAAAGTTCGCTTTTTTTTTCTTCCTTCGTATTTTCGAGTCTCCCTTTCAAGGCTCCCTTCCGATCTCATTATCCGTAAGCGCGGTTGGCTTCTCCACGATTTTCCCTCATTTCCCTCACAATCCAAAAGTTCGTCCGCCTACGGACGTAATTTAAGACTTTTTATCGTGACACGAAGGGATGTAAAGATTATAGTTCGAGGCCACTTCAAGGATTATAAATTGTTTGCTCCAGAAATATGTATTCAAGATTTATCGAGTTTGAAAATATCTTCGATAAAAAAGAAAAGAAAAAATCGTCTCTGAACCAACTTACATTTAACGGAACTTGGGGCAAAACATGAGCAGGGCGGAAGCAGGTTTCAAAAGTTATAAAAGAAAGGTTAATTTTTTGAAAACTAAGTTTCAAATTATTTCTATTAAATATTAATAATTGGTTTTTAATTATTATTAATCTTAATCAATTGTTACTTACAATTTTAGTTAATCTGAAATATCGCTCGGTGTTTTTTTTTTATTTCTAAAGAAAAAGAGGAATAAATCTAAAATGTCTGAAGAAAAAGGATATTTGTTTGTGTTACGAGGAATTTAATAATTTTTCATTTAAAAGTATTTTTCGACGATAAATTAAGGAATTAATTTGAGGAAAAATAAATTCTATGAAAAGATGAGGATTTTTCCTAATAATTTTTCTTCTATAATAATAATAATCGAATTATCAAATTAAATAATAATTATTATTATATTAAAAATAAATTATTATAAAACGTCAATAATAATGGATGTTTTTTAATCATATTTATTATAAAATAAATATTAAATAAATACTAATATTTTATTATTTCCAATCTACTATTATTAACAATTTTAATTAATCTGAAATTTCGATCAGCATTTTTGGAATATCTAAAGAAAAAGGTGGAAAAAAAACGATTCTTGCGGAAGAAGAGAGTTTTTTTAAATTCTTTTTTGCAGGCAATAAAGCAACGCGTGTAGCTTTTGCCGTATGCAAAATAAAGTCGCGAAGCGCTCGTTAGACGGTACACGTTGGTGGCAACGAGAAGCAGCTAGGAAATACGTGGACGATGAGACAGCTTTTTTCCTCGGTTGGTCGCTCATCCCCCGTTCAACGGGGGTACGGATCAGCGAGAAAAAGGAGGGCAAAAAAAACACGAGATGAGGAACAACAACATTGAAAAAAAAAAGGGACGCGTTCATCACGAGCTGCGTTGGAAGGTCTCGTTATTTCTGGGAAGTTCCTGAACGTAATGTGCGATTGGACTATCGTTGCCTGCTCGATTAACTCTCCCCTTCCACCCCCCCAACCCCTTAAAGGCGTCCGCTTTCATCGTCCTATAATGTTGAAGGACACGTGGCCTGGCAAGTCTCACGAGGTGAAATTTTATCAAAATTGCTATGTTCCCTACGACCGGTCGTTATATGACTCTAATGACGTAGAATGTTCCTCATGGACGAAGCTCGTTCAATAAATAAATTGACTTTTTATTTTTCTCGCAAAAGTATATCAAATTTTATGTAAAAAAAATTTCTGAACATTTTTTTACAGAAACATGAATTTCTGAAGAATTTTCTTTGAAAAAAATGTATTAATATTTATTTATTTATCAATATAACTTTTGTGGCCTTTTCAAAGGAATCCACTTCAAATGTAATAGACTTGTCCCAACGCTATTCGTAATGGAGAAACCCACTTTTGATACGTGCGATTATAAATACATTTTTGTACATTTTTTTAGTGATAATTTTTTAGACATCTTTTTTCTGCACAATTTTGTTATTTTTTCTGAAATTTTTTATTTCGTTTCCTATCCAATTTACTTGATTTTCCACTTAAGTTTGTTAGGCTGTAAAATAGAAATGGATGGGGATCTGGGATTGATCAGACTATAAACTTTTAGCCTGAACTAAAAAATGTTTAATATATTGTAGAAATTTCAAAAATGAAAAAGTCTAGAAAATTTCACGTTTAATCAGTTTTCATTTCAGTCCAATTAATGATCCATTAAACCATATTTCATTGAAATTTTTATTTCGTTTCATATCCAATTTAATTAATTTTCCACTTAATTTAATTAGGCTGTAAAATAGAAACGGATGGAGATCTGGGATTAATTAGACTAGAAATGAATGGGCGACAGCATTTCGAGCTAACCAGCAGAAATTTCCTGCAATATTTCACGAGTTACAAAATCTTGATAAAATTATATAAATCGGATTAAATTTTTCGCGTGCTGGAATTTCCAATTTCGTGTCTAATTTAACATTTCATTTTTGTATG
This sequence comes from Ophioninae sp. B BG-2022a, assembly GCA_030522765.1. Classification (NCBI taxonomy): domain Eukaryota; kingdom Metazoa; phylum Arthropoda; class Insecta; order Hymenoptera; family Ichneumonidae; species Ophioninae sp. B BG-2022a. Next base: position 22,584 of record JAPYZJ010000780.1, read on the forward strand.
ATTTTTTAAAAATTGATTTTGAGGTTCGCCAGTATCCAAAGTAACGATCGATTGTACGAATTAAAGTAGACAGCTGTTCGGGAGAGTCAGCTAATTTACAAAATTTGAATATTTGAATAATGCATGGACGATAGATAAGCCTCAATGGCAGATTGCTCGAGTCCGGAGAGCGCTTCGGTCATCGCGATTGATTGTATCAGGGCAGATGCTCAGGAGGAAGGAAGCACTGTGGAAGTTAGGGACGACTCGATGAAGTGAAACTCGACGAGAATAATGGTTTCTTGCCTAATAACAATAGCGATCGATATATCGATACTCGAGTCTGAATGCTTCGCCAAAATTCGGACTCAATATTGCCGCGTGACGTAGAAAATTATTCTTACCTCGTTTTTTAAAGAATTTAGTAACGAAAAAGCATATTTGTTAGTTTTACATGGAATTTAATTATTCTGCATTGAAAAGTTTTTTAAATGATTAATTAATGAATTAATTTGACGAAAAATAAATTATTAGAAAAGATGGGGATTTTTTAAAATAATTTATTTCCTATAATAAGTTATTTTTTATGATAATTTATTTTTCTTAATGATTGATTATTTTTAGTAATTCATTTCTCTCAATTATTTATCTTTTCTCATAATCTATTTTTTCTATTAATTAATTTTTTTAATTATTCATATTTCCTAATAATTCCTTTTTGAACATTTTATTTTTCTTAATTCCGCAACAATTTATTTCACCGAAAAATTAATTAATTTTTCTATTCTTTCTAAAAATATAATAATTTCATCGGTCGAATTATTATTCTTCGCTTAAATAATTAAATCAAACTGACTTATCGTTACTAGCTTTTGATCAAATTTTTTCTTCCTTGATTGATTCCGTTGACGAATTAACGTTGTTTTTTTTGATAATTCTTTAAAAAAATCTCAAATTTCTCTAAAGCTGAGGAACAATGACTTCGATCAATTGCGTTGAATGCTCGGGTAAGGAAGCTTTTCTCTATTTTTCTCTAACATTCCAGCACGAAAGAGAGACTCCATTTATAAAAGATTGAAGACTGGGAATTGAACACGTAAATTATGGTTCGTTGGGCGAGGGATGGAGGCTTCCAGGTGAAAAGCAATCGTTCTCATTTCGAGAACTTTCCAACTGAATTTATTTTCACGAAAATTCGATAATGCCTGCTCCAGGGAAATCGAGATCGTTGGGGACGACGGACTCAGACACTTTCCATCTTCGAAAAGTCTTTCTGCCCTTTTTTTACTTTTCGTTATCGAGCATTCTTACGACCCTGGACAGTCCTTAAGAATTGGATAAGAGTAAGGCCGAGGCTATGAATTCGAATTGAATTCCCGAGGAGAAAATGAAATCCTTCAATTTTACGTCTGACCATTTCTGGACTCGAATCACTTGCCTGTCGAACTCCCTCGTTTGTATCGATCCATTTGTTTTTATCAAAAATTATTCAGGCAATTCAATTTTAATTAAAGAAAATATAGACATTTCAAGTAACGAAAAAATTACATTTTTTAATGGTAAAAAATGCACTTTTGTTTATTATAATCAGTGTACGTTGATAAATGTTTTAAAAATTAATATGCAATTTTTAATAATAATTCAAATCTTATTCTATAATTCAAAATTAATCTTCAAATTATCAAGAATTTCGGTTATCAATATCCCACCGGAAATGCCATAAAATATATAAGGGTGTCTCAAAACTTCGCGAAGGTAAAAAAAAGGGAAGAGACACGCTCGGATTTTAATATCTGTCCTTATCAGTTGGACCACATGGCCCTTAAAGGTGTGTTAACTCGGCACGCAATTGTGTTGTTTTTCGGCTATTTATAACCTGCGATAATTATACATGCTTTGTACGTCAGTTAAACACGAGAATATTTACGAGTGGGAAACCTCTGGTTCTTTCGTTCCAACAGGTGTGAAAGGTCACTGTGATTCTTCCGGTAGTATAAAAAAATCCCAAAGACGAACCCCAAAAAATTCTTTTTTTTTGCTGGTTTTTGATTTTTTTTGTCAAAATGTATAATTTTAGGAATTCTCTATTAGGCATTTTCGAAACGTAAGATCATAACGTAGTTGGTCCTAAATGTAAAAAAAAATTCATTTAGAAAACCCATGGTGATTTGACAAAAAAAAATTGAATTTGTTGAAAAAAAACAAAAAATCCACAAAAAAATGTAATTCTTTCTTGGATGGATTTTCGGATTTGTTTTCAAAAAATTGAATTTTTTTTTGGCAAAATTTATTATTTTAGGAATCTTTCGATAGGCTTTTTCGAAACGAAAGATAATAACGTAGTTGGTGCTAAATGTCCATCAAATCGTCTAGAAGTCACGTAGTCAACGAATCTTCGATCAGAAGGGTGGCAAAAATTCCCCTGAGCTTTAGACGGATCGTCGATTTGTCCTATTAGGAAAAGACTGACGTATTGTCCCCCCAAGATATTTTTATCCAATCATTCGGAGGCGTTCGTCAGAAAAAAAGAAAAACCTAGGAAAAGAAACATCGAGCGTGGAGGAATCATGAAAAATAAAAGGAACGAGATATTGCGTATTCTCGTGACGGTTAACGGGGCTTGTTGATCCGACGAAAAGAGGGTTCTGGAAAGGAACATCGTGAACTTACGTCGTGACACGAGTTCAACGTTTTTCTGAATAATGGCTGATGAAATAGCCAGACTCGACTTTTCGTATACCCTGTGCAATACGACGAAACATTTTTTTTTTCTTAATGGTCTCATCCTTCATCGTCCTGTCAAATACTTGATCTCATTATTAAGGTTATGTTCGATGGATGTTCGACAATGACGAAAATTCTTGGAATTTCGAGGAATGGTAATTCTCGAGGGAATAATGTAGAATTCATTACGTGTTTTAGAATTTTTCACTAGAGAATTCAGTTGTTGAATATGCAGATAAAATTTGCAAAGTTACAGTTCTCAGTAGAATGAATTATTTTAGAAATTATTTTGGAAATCATGAAATAATTATTACGTGTATTTTTTCAATTATTTTAGAAATCATAAAATCATTATTACATGAATTATTTTACAATTATTTTAGAAATCATAAAATAATTATTACATGAATTATTCAACAATTATTGCAAAAATCGTAAAATAATGATTACATACATTATTTAACAATTATTTCCACTGATCAAATATTTCGCTAATCACATATACGACATAATTGTTATCCAGAGTTTGGCATTACGTAAACTGAGGCAGGAAGATCATTTACAAGGTCAACAATTATGGGTTTCTTATCATTTTATTTTACAAAAATAATGCACATGGACATTTGGATATTTAGATATGTTTTTATCCCTATCTTAATTATTCGAAAAAAAATACATAAACTTTATTAAAACACAAATTATCCATCTTTAAATTAATGTTTAGAAGAACATTTTTCAAACCTCCCCACCATTAAAAATGGTAATAAAAAACCTGGAAATTTGGTAATCGAAAATGCGATTCAAGTTCAATCTTCAAGTATAATATCTCCTTCCCACATGAGAGGTGGGTAATCCGATACGAATGATGAGAGTGGGTAGGCTTTCGAGCATCCCTAATTGGCTAATTGATTTTCATTTGATGATCCGTCCACTTGAATCGGTGCACTCGGAAGTTGGACTCGGATGGTTGGTGGTCGTTGTGGTTGGGGTCTTCCTAGACAGTTGAGGTCTTCCAGCTTCTCACTATCGTCGATGTTTGTACCAAGCTCGAACCCTACGTAGAAGCTCAAACTCCCATCTGGTTTTCCCATCACGTCAGAAGAAACTTTATGGGCCTCGAGGATGGTGGAGAGCCGAAGGAGAGGAAAATTGAAGATGAAAGTTACGGAGATCGTTCAGTTCGTTGATCACGAATAGGTCAGAGGGTTGACGGGTGTCACGTGCACGCAGTCAGCCAATCACGTATGCCCCCTCTAACCCTCCACAATCGAGCTATGCAGATCACGTGCATCACATGTTGCCAAAGTTGTATCGCCTGTCATGCTTTATCGCTTCAGGGATTCCCAATCGTTCGAGAAACACCAACGGTATTTCAAAACGAAAGAAAATCTCGGGGATATCACGAAATTACATATTTACATGGGTTTTCAGTTTACCCCATAATCCGCGCCATTTTATTTCGCTACGTGTTTAATTGATAACATTTGCACTGTTTATTGTTACGATAAACATTTTTTTTATTTGGTGCAAAACGCGTTTTTTTTGTTATTGTTTATTGTATTGTTTATTGTTTTTTTCCCTCATTGTTTGGTGTATTGTTTATTGCATCGTTTATTATATTTTTTCTTGCACTCTTTATTGTATTTTTTTCTTGCATACTCTATTGTATTTTTTATTGTTTTGTTTATTACGTGTCGTGTAACTAATATTTATTATAGTTGAAAATTTGATATCGTTTTATTTAAAAAATAAATAAAAATAAACGAAACGATAAAATATTTAACAACAAATAAACAAATTATAAATGCGTTCAATCCACTTTTAATTCATTAAAGGGTGGGAAGAAAAATAAAATGTCAACTGAATTTTCAAAAAGATCTAAAAATGAAACGAATTGAAAAAGCGAAACGAAACGGGGTGATTGGATCAATTTATAATTCGTTTCGCCACCTATGCACATTTGAATAATGATCATAACCCAAACGTGAAATGAATGATTCATACGTTTTTATATGTTTGTAAAAAATATATAACTTTTTAATTTATTTTCTCCTTATCCGTTAACAAATAAAAAGTACAGTGAATTTCAATCAAATGATTGATTTATATATAAATAAAAAAAAATGAAAAAAATAAAATAAGATAAAAATTTATTTGTCATCTCCGGATAAATAAATGTAAAAAAAATGGCGGGCACTGCGTTAGCCAGACGGAAGAAACGACGGCAGTTCATAGCTGTTCAAAAATAGCAAAAAAAAAGTTAATAAAATGAAACAAGTTGGTAATTGGCGAGCTTAGTGGGGGAGGGGAAAGGAAAAGCATAAGGGTGAGTAACCGACCTCGGGTGAGATGAGGCAAAGTGTGGTAACCAAGTGAAATGATTGCGTAGTCTAGCAGAATTGGCCAACATTGGCCTCCCGGTCGGCGCAACCTCGACTGGGAGGGGGAAAAAAAATTAAAGATATAACCGAGATAAATGGCGGAGGGTCTCGAGGGATAGGGCGGGAGGGAATCATCCAAGGGCAAGTTTGAGGGGTGGCTCACTTTTTTCAACGGCTGTAAAGGGAGGAATGAAAAATCAGTATGTAGCTATCCACCTTCATGGCTTTGCCTTGGCTGGTGATCCATAGCGGTAATTTCACTTTTCTCGTGGTAGTTTCTTATTCAGCCGAAACTTTTTTATAACGCATAATCTTTGACCATGCAATGTGCGATGCAAACTGGAAGCATTCTTTGACTTGCTTTATCGTGTTATATGAGTATTGTTTTTGATAAAAATCAATCGTAATTATGACGAACATTATCACGTGACACACGAGTGCGAGAGAGATAGTCGAAACATTATAAACCACGGTTTCTCAATAATAAAACGTTTTCATCCAAAATGGCGACCGGGGGGCCCTCGGTGCCACCGTGCTGAATGCACACAACAAATTTCGTGCCGATTGGTTCAGCCGTTTGAGAGAATAGCCGTTTTTAAATTTCGAAGTGGACAGAGGTGAGTGCTCGGTTCCCGATTCGAGAAATTTTATGGGAAGATTGTTCGTCTGTCACTTTGACACTGTCTGACGAAATTTGGTGAAATTCTGAAGAGCCATTTAGGTAATACGGGGGTATCTACTAGCCCGATCTGTCATACCGACCGAGCCGATTCCCCAAGCCTTAATACAACCCAGAATTCTTACTTACGATACTAATGAATATTTTTTTTCTAAAAATGATTCGTATTTATCGAGCTTCTCGAGACACCCAGTACTCTATAAAAAATTGTAGAAAATTCAAAACAACTCGAAAAAACAAACGAATATTTTGATAACACGGATTCGACGTTCGTTGGTGATACCGTATTCGAAGTGAATTTTACTGATGTCGCAAAGACTTGTAAGCGCCACTGAAAAAGGAACGAAGGTCGTGAAAACCTCGAGGTGGATTCGGGTTTGGTGATTGACGAGAGAAACCACTTTTATTGTGATTTTTTCCGGATTACACGTAGTCCCATCGGTACGTTGATATTTCTTTATATAGGATATGTGCTTGTCGCTTCTCAATCTTCATCTTTCTTCACCGTGCAGATCCTGTAAAGAGAAAGGAGGGTTCGTGAAATGGCGCTGGTGGCTTTCCCCTGGGTGAATCGTGTTCGCACGTCACTGCTTTATTGGCCGTTCAATGATCAACCCAGTCACTGAGTCTCGATTCATGTCATTTCGACGCCTGCGAACTGAGCGTTCTACTTCATCGGGCTTACAGTGCGAAATATCATTAGGAGAATGTTTTTTTCAAAAATTTTCAAAATTTTTCGAGCATTTTTTCGCTCGAAAAAAAGACAATTTTCATGAATATTTTACTACATTATAAATAAAGGTATTAACATTGGGTTTGTTAGGCTTGATAAATACAGTCTTGAAAAACATTAAAAAAAAATGTATTTCATTTTTTGTAGGCTTCTAACAGATATAAACTCCATTTGAATGAACAAATAATAAAATAAATAATAGTCATAATAATGAACTAGGAAATAATGATAAAAATAAATAATAATAATAATAATAAGTTCCATTCCAATTTCGGCTGGTAAGTATCGAAATTTCGAAACCTGGGCCATCCAAAACAGAATTTTTTAAATTTTTACGTTCTATGTATCACCAGCAAGCTACTGAACTAGAATTTTCAACGTCCACTAAAAAATAACAAAATAGCGGCAAAGAAAAAAGACAAAAATGGCATGTTTTTTTTCACTGCTTTTTGCCACAAAAAATAAATAGTAAATATTGATATTTTTGAATAATTCTGGGTGAGTCGGGTGCTTAAGGTGTACAGAATACGAGGTAAAAATTTCATAACAATCGGTTCAGTAGTTTCGGATATTTTAACCCAAACGTATCCAATAACTAATTATGATAATAATGAGGTATCTCATTGGAGAACTCGTATGTATTTTTGATACACGATAGGATCCAGATGTGGGAATGAATTTTCGGGTCTGAGCATTGCGGAATTAGCCACTTGGAAATTTCATTCCATTATACGGATAATGGGGGGCTCTTTGTGCGTTTCAACAATTTACGAAGCTGGTTGGTGATTCAACGTGCTCATCTTTCATCCCGCATGATACTGCGCTCAAATGTCTCTCCGTTAGCCTACGGTAAATGTTTATTTATCAGGCAATTTCGGAACAAGGAAATCCGCAGAAAGCAACAAGCTAACGACTCTTGCCGGAAGATTCGGACGGATTACGGTTGCAGTCAAGCTCGTGAAATCAACAGTGTGCAATACTAGTGATTATACACTTCGTCTCTACCGAATTGGTTTTTGAAAAAAAAATCAAACGTTTCAGCTAAATTGATATTTAATAGCTCGTCCCAAATATACGTTTTATCTGCTTACAAAAGAGTTAAAAAAATAGTTAAACAAGAAAAAAAATAAAATTTACGGAATTTATTTTTTTATTAAAAGATAAATTATATGAATTTTCTTTATTTCAATTGTTATAAATAGAAATTTTCAATAACAGAAAATATAAACTGTATACAAAATAATAAATTCTATTTTTAATTATCTTTTCATTAAAAGATAAATTCTGTAATAACAGAAAAAAAAATTTAATCAAATTCACAGAATTTATTTTGTAATGAAAAAAAAAATTCTGTACATTTTCTTTCTTTTTTATTTCCGTCATAAAAAATGATTATTCATTAATACTAATTATAAAAATATAAAAAAATATTATTTATTATTAACATTTTTCAAAAGACACTAAGAAAAATAAATGATAAAAAATTAAGAAAAAAAGAAAAGAAATCAACAATTTTTTCAAACTGACATCAAGTACATTTGAATAAAGACCAAATATTTGTTTTCACGTATATAGAGAGCTACGCTATCTCTATATGCAAGCTAAATCTTTTTAAACGTTTCTCAAGCATCGCTAGTTATATTTTCATTCGCAAATAAAATTCCGGTTGAACCCAAACAAACTCAAGACTGGATTTAAATAGTTCATTTCGTAGGGCACTGCTCTTTCTTACTGTGACTTTGAAGTCGCTTCAATCGAAGATCATCCGAATGAAAGACCCTTCGTAAGTTATATTAATATTAAATGAAAAAAAAAAAAAAAAAATGAAAAAATGCTTTCGCTTTGATCGCCCGTTGTGTTAATCAAAGTTCGTCGCTTTCCATCGTGTCGGGTAGCACGGGAATACTCGGGCTGTACACTCTCGAACAGGGTTGTGTACGTCAGCAGTTAATTATCATCATCGTTGGTAGTTTCTCCTTTACCCTCTCTCTCCCTCTCTCCTTCTCCTTCCCCCCACCCTCTTTTCCTGATTGCACCAACGTACCCCAATGTAATCTCATTAAGCCCAACGCCGTCGACTTCCAGCTGGTTCGACCATTCTCGAAACCCCAAATCTCTAACCTACCACGCGTGTGTTCACCTCTTCTCTCGCAAATATTATACGATCCGACGGATCGCATAATGTTTCCCACATTTTCTCCCGACGTCGCCTTCTCTCGCGAAATTAAAAAAAAAAAAAACAAAATTGGATAACGCAAGGGTATTCACTTTTTTTCTCAACGAATATTTTCCACTAGGGCGGAAAATGCATAGTAAGAAATAATAAAATAAATAATAACAATGATAATAATAATAATAATAATAAATGGAAAATTGCAGACGTACGTAAATCGAAAAAAAATAAATCGAAAAATAAAAGCAAGGTAATAGAAAAAAAACAGTGTAGATATTTTGTATGAACTGTAAAAAAAATAGAAAAATGGATTTTTTATAAACTAAAAAGAGAGAGGAGTGAGGGAGAGGGAGAGAGAGAGAGAAAAATTTCACGCCACTTTGGTGCATTACTAACAAAAAGTTCGTAAACACTTTTCCTGCTTTTTCCACCAGGAGAAACCACAAAAAAAGAAATCCCATAATTTTCTTTCAAAGCCTGATCTATTTAATGTTTTTTCATCGAACTTTTTTCCTCTAGTTATTTTATTACAGTAGTTACTAAGCTCTTCACCGGCGGTGAATTTCGTACTAACCGTACTCCATCACAAGAAGCTGAGTGAACTGGCGTGGAAAAAGCGAAGGAAAAGTTTGATAAATACAGCGGAAGGAATTCTTCGCTCCACCAATTTATTTCGAAGAAAATTTTTAATAACTGTTTTCGAAAAAAAGCTTTTTGAGTAATGAGATTTTTACGGTTGCGAAAAAAATGTACCACGTTCAAGGTCAGCTACTAAATAGACCTGCAGAATCAAGCCTCAAGGAAGCTCGCTTTTTTTTCACTCATGGAACTGTTTTGTTATATCGGTACACCTGGTTGATCGGTTCTTTTCAGTCTTTCAGCGTTTTTTAAAAATGTATTTCATTTTTTATTTTTTAGCCTTCATGCAGAATGGATTCCATTTTTTAGTCTTTTAGCCTTTTTTTCATCAGAAATTCCATATTAAAGTCTACCAGTCTTTTTTCAAAATGAATTCTATTTTTCAGTCCTCCAGCGTCGTTTTCATCATGAATTCCACTCTTCAGTCTTCCAGTCTTTTTCCCTTCACGAATTCCATTCTTCAATCTTCCAGTCTCTTTTTTACATCACGAATTCCATTCTCCAGTCTTCCAGTCTGTTTTTTCCAAAATAAATCACGGTTTAAAGTGTTGGAGTGGGTTCACCACCTACGGATTTTTATTTCTTAAATTTACGAAGGATCCTGTTGAAACACTACCAGGCTAATCAAAATTTAGGTTCTAAATAAAAAAAAAACGTATTTTCACCTAGAACATTCTCTCTATGCTGTATTCCAACATTTTCTCAGATTCCTTGGAATAACGAGTGTAAAAAAGTCGTTTTTTGCGTTTCGTCAGTGCAACACGTATTGGGTGATGGGGAAGTTGAACAGGAGAGAGGGAAATCCTTTTCGCTCGATAACCCAGTACTTTACTTTTTCACGTTCACTTTTAAGCTTTCTCATGGTTTTTCCTCGCTGAAATCCATGCTTGTCAAGAGCTTTGTGAAAAGACACATTGTAGTCTTTTTCAACGCTAGCTTTTAGGTAGTCGCTCGAAGATGGAATTTTGCATAAGCAGGACCTCCTTGGTCCTCAGGCACTTTCGACTGATCCGATCTCACGGCCAATGTGAAAACTCGAAAAAAAGCTCGACGAAGAAGGCGCAAAGCGTAGGACGAAAAAATGAGCAATTGGGATAAGAATAAATTCGATTTATTCCAATCACTGTATTTATTTCGTTAATCCTTCTACGTGAGAAATTCGCGTCTCGCCTTTGCGCCCCTGGCATGTTCACTTTTCTTTTTTCTCGCCATCATTTCTTGCTTGCTGTTGAAATGTGATTTAACCGTCTCGAGGGCCGTAATAAAGCTTCCCTCCCAGTCCTACATCCCTGCCGGATTTATGTGCCATGATAGGGAAGAGAAAGAAAAGAAAAAAAAATCAGGCCACCCCAAAGCAAAGTGGATGAAGGTGGTTTCTTTTTTATCGATGCACCAGGTACTTCTACTCAACGTTTTATGTGTTCACAAAAAAAACCATGAATCCAGGTCTTAGATAGTAAAATGAATTAATCAATATAGTCTGGACTGGATAAGGATCGAATTTGTAAAGAAATAAATACGAAAAATGGGAATCAGCGAAATAGGTTACAGGAGTCATGGGTTCGTACTCAAATCTACCTAAATAATATTTTCAAACTTATTTATTATTTTTGTCAATTTTATTATTTTATTTTTGGAAATATCACGCACGAAGAAAGGCTGTTTTGGTCAAATATTTAGTTTATTGAATTAACGGTTAATTAAAAATTTGTTTAATGTATAATTTGTATGGAGGGTTTATGAATTTTTGAAAAAAATTAATTTCAATTTCTATCAGGCGATTTTTTGGAAAAAAACATTTTTTTCAGAAAATCCTATGATCTGTTATGAGATAAATTTTCAATTTATATATCTTCATATATTGCCATATAATGTTTCATATATAATATAAAATATTGTACTATTATATATTGAATATTAATTTTGCAATAATTTTAAAAATTGCTTTATAAAATAAAATAGATATTAATTTTTAGGAAAATGCCTCAATATTCATATTTTCGAAAGAACACAAATTTTATGAGATCAGGTAAATAATTATCGAGATAATAATTTTCCAAAGTAGCCAATTTTTCTTGTCGTCTTCTTGAATTTTCCCCCTTAAATGAAAATTCGTATATTCATGAAATTGTCGGTCGAAAATTGCAGTAATTTTGGTAATCAATTTGTGCGATTGCTACCATATTTTACTCGAGCAGAATACGAGGTGGCAGGATTTTTATCCATTGTTGTTCGAAACTAAGCTTACCGAGGGCTGGCATGTGAAATATTAGACAATTTCCTCATGGATGGGGAGAGTAGTGTCGAAGATATTTCATGACGAATTGGGTCACGGGAAACAAAGCGCGTCTCGGATATCACTCAACGCAGGGGTGGAAGACAAACAATGACGTGAGAAAAATGGAAAATGGATTTTTTCCATGATATTGAAGTTTCTGTTTTTGCAGTGCAAGGAGAAATCGCTTTCACATTAGAGAAATCGTTCGCACATTATTCAAGTTTTTTCTATTACGTATATTTATTAAGGAGAGATTTTATCTCAATCAATTTTGTCTGAATTTTTGTTTGTTTTTGTTGTTTAAATTTTATCTTAATTCTTTTTTGTCCTTTTCAGGTGCAATTATCTTGCGCCTCGGTAAGAGGATCGAAACTTTTTATTCGATTCTGAAATACTTTTGAGGATCAATCCGATCGAAAATTTTCAGCTGGTTACGAATATTAACGAATTTTTGTCGAAACAACTGCACACAGCATAAAAATGGTGTTTTTACAAGTTTTTTACGATTTTTTCATGGAATTTTTGGGGCTTGAGCAAAATTAACGGAAGATTTGTGTCCAGGAGATCAAATTACATCGAAATGGACTAGGAAAAAAAATATTAAAAATCCAAAATTTTGATGGATTTTTGGGGAAAATAAGTTTTTTCACTAAATCATCGATAACTTTTTTTCCTTTACGATTTGGTAGTCCACTCTGTGCTTAATCTCTTCGTTATGATTTTCTCTTAAAAATGCTTTTTTAATCATTAAGATCCGATGATTTTTCGATTTTTGGCAGAATTTCAAAGTTGGACAATCGATTTTTGCCAATTTTTCCATACATACCCCTTTGCCTCTTTTTTTGCGATTTTTCAAGCGTACTTTCCGGGAAAACTATGGGAGATATCGATACGAATCCAACGCCATTTTTTAAGTCAGGCAAAAACCTTTTTCAAACTCACCCAATGAATCTCAATCGCACAGAAAAATCTCGCTCCACGATCTTTTGAAATATCATGATTTTTGCGATTCCGGATAAGCGGCCAGGAAAGTCAAAAAATATTTTTTTCCGTTGTCAAAGTATTAAAAGGGTGTGTTTGATCGGAAATTTACCGCTGATTACGAATAAGCCCAAATTTTTCCCAAAAGTTCAAAATTAGACTAGGAAAATGCAAAAAACGTTTCTAGAATATTTTTTTCACATATTTCCCTAGAAATAGACAATTCAAGGCGAATCAAATGGTGAATTTGTCATCAATTGACTGCCTTTAAAAATGAATAAAAATTCAGGGGTTGATCCGGAGACCATACATGCCTATATCAATCGACTCATGATTTTACCCCCAACCCCCCATATTTCGAATGACATTCCGTCGTGGGGCACCCTCTATATATACCAAATAACCCTAACGATCATCGTCGCAGTATTTCAAAACATTTCCGGTTTTTTTTAGTTTCGTCAGATTTTGAATTTTGATATCCGACTGATCGCGCGACGATCTAGAAGCGAGTTAACAGACCGATGCCGTTATCGGCGAGAAGCGACAAACGAATGCTGTGAAATAATGGATAAAGACTTGGGGATGGGCTATAAATAAGGGTTGTTTCGAAGCTGCACCGAAACCGATGGAATCGCACAAAAGAGGGAGCGAGAAAGAGGCAAGCTATTGTCGCATGGTAACCCGCAATCCCTGAGGCACGAGAATGCTTTTTTTGTTTCACAGCCCAAATCCAATAACTCGTACATAGCAATTCTGATTCGTATCTTGCACGAATGTCGAGAAGTTGTTGTTGTTGTTTTTTTTTGTGCTTTTTTTTGGTGCCCTTTGAATTTTCCTGCAACTTTTCGTTCTTCAACGATTATCGTTTGCGAACAACGATTTTTCTTTTTTTTTCTTTTTTTTTTTCGTCTGCATATTCCGCGCTTTTCGTTCGTGACACACGCGACCTGATTTTCTCAACGTAATTCCCCGTCGTATATTTGTGCTTGTTGCAAAACAATGATTGGCCTCTCCGCATGATTTTTTTGATCACGGTCACTTTTACGTGATAAAAATAGTGCATCGAAAAGCCACTTGATTATACCATCGCACAATAATTTTTTATTCGCGCTAAAGGGTTACTGGATGGTTATTGAAAAATCATCAAAATTGTTTGAAAATTTCACGAGTCGTTATTCTTGACAGAATAATAATATGTGATTTTTTTGATTATTATTATTTTTTTTTTGATAATTGAATAGTCATGTAGAGTATAATTATTTAATTAATAATAGGAGTTGTTAACTTAATAATTTAACACGATTTTTTGGGCTTCTCGAAATAGATAATATTGGGTTATTGTTGATCGAGTTTTTTTTGCATTGTTTTTATATTGGCGAAAAGATTCGTCGTATTTCAATTCACTTTTGGAGGAAAAATGGTAAATTATTGCTAATAACTAAAGAAATAAGTATGTTAACGTATTAGTGAATAACTATTTTAAAAACGACAAAATTTTTAGAAATTTGAGGAATTATAGGTTTTTTTTCACAAATTTAAACAAAAATTTGAAATCGAAATAACATTTCGCGACAATTTAATGCAGACAATAAACTTAAAAAAAACTGAATCATACCTATAAAATAAAAAAAACAGGCGGGGTTGTTTTTGTTATTGAAAATGAAACCAAGGCGACTAGTAAAAATATTTCGAAAACCAATAATCACCGTCGGATAGTTTTTTTTAAATTCTATGTAAATCATTCATTTTTTAATTTATCGTTCACTCGAAAATTATGAAATTTTAATTTAGTTTTATATTGTTACTTATTTTTTGTTTATATGACTATTTATATTATAAAAATTAAATGATAAATAAATTATATCAAATTCATAAATAATACATAATTGATAATATATTCATTGAAATAAATTATTACAAATCATACTTTAAATAACATAATAATTTTTTTTCGTTTTTATATTTGTAATAAATCACCATACTGCTTTTTGTAATAGTAAAATTAATAAATTGTTATTGATTTCTCTCAACGTTATTAATCGACCAGTGTACAATGATGAGTTTTGGTACAATAATAATAAAAAAAGATTGGCACGATACGTTAACGTCACGCTCAAGAGTAATCGACAGGGAGTAAATCCAGGTGTGTGCGCGTTCTTAATGACGTGGAAGGTCGTTACGGATTATATTACAGGGATCGATAAAATGAATGCCCGAAAAAAAGTCTTACGTGAGGATTCGTAGAAGTTCAGAGTTATCAGGTAGGAGGTGGTTGCGTGGTTTCCATTTTTATCGTCTTCGTTGCTGCACGCATACAAGAAAATGTCCGTCTTTTTTTCCTTTTCACGGTTCAAAGAATCACGATAAAAAATCTCGTGATCCTTTTTTTTGAGCCTTCGTCATTAAGGAGGGTTGCAGTGATCCCCGATAGCAAATATATATATATATATATGAAAAACAACAAAGTTCGAGCTGATATTATAATTTATAGTTTTTTAATATCGCTAATTTCAGACTTGAAAAATGTATCCCTTAACCTTCAGTAATAATTTCGTTTTTACCGTGGCCTACGATTTTATATCTCTCGTTGGGCTTTTTAAATTTTATTTTAAATAATAATTTTTTTTTAATATCGAAATACTTTATTTCTCAATTTTTAGCCGTAACAATTTTTTTGTAATAATTGCATACAATTTAACTCGCCTTTTTAATTTACAAACGTCGTATGCAATTTAGAAGTAAAATTGTTATTCGTTAGATTTTAGCAACGAAAAAAATTAATAAAAAATATACCGAGCAATTTTTGACCAACAAATTTTGTATCGTTTTTGAAATTCTCAATAATTCGTTTTCAAACGCTATATGCAATGTAGATCTGAAATTGTTATTCATTAATTTTTTGCAACAAAAGAAACAAATATGGCACGCTATTTTTAACCAACCCACGTGATTTTTTTTTACTTTCAATTATTTTTATTTAATATCGTACATAATTGACATTTGTATTCGTAATTTTTTAACATTGTATTTCGTAATTTAAGTCGGGAAATTTTTTTTTTTAATGGCGTAGAAATTTATATTTTAGATCGATGTTTTATTTTATACATGAACATTTGAAAAAAACGAGAGGGCGGTATATCCTCATTTTGGATTTAGGATTAAATGGGGTTTAACAACTTGTTTCTCGTGTGCTCGGAAGAATTTCGAGAGCATCAAGCTCGCTGTTTCTTTTTCTGTCTATCTCGTTTGTCACTCTCGTTCTTTCTTTCGCTACCAGGGTGCTTCGGGTCGGCAAATTTTCGTTTACGTCCCCTCACGTGCGAGCTGTTTCTCCGTGTTGCTCGTTGTACTTGCGAGCCCATTTCCTTTTATATTACGGAATGGTGGCCAACCCGAGACAGTGTAAAAGCGTCGTACGCGTACTTCTACTTTTTTTTGTTTCCCGGGAGTTCGGGTGGCTTCGGGATGATCGTAAAAGTGCAAAAAAAATAAATAAATAAAAAAGATATATCGAGAAAAGAAGCTTGAATTAAGTCCTGGTGCGATTTAAAAAAAAGACTTTCAATCCACTTTTTTTTTAACATCGATGTATTGTTGCGTTTTTATTCGTTACGTTCACTTATTTATTTATTAAGTTATTGGAAAATGAGATTGTAAAATTGAGGAGCTTTTTTTTATTATCATTTTTTATTTAAATCATTTTTTATCTAAATATCGATTTTATAATTATAGATTTTATAAAATGTATACAATTTATTCATTATTTCTTTAATAAACGTTTTTATATAATAATTAATTATAGAATTAAGTGTGTTAAGTTTGTCGAAATTTTTTGTTGTTGTTATTTTTTATTTGAATCAGTTTTAATCTAAATAGAGTTTTTATAATTATTGATTTTACATGATTTTACAAAATTTAATTTATCAATTATTTAAAAAATTTTGTTTATTTGAAGTTATATGAGTTATTTATTTACGTTATTAAAAATTAAATTAACTATTTTGGGTGAAAAGTGATATATGCTTGTATCGGGGAAAGTATATTTACGGAATTGCCTCTCCTCTTTTCGATGTTTTCAATATAATTTTTTTTATCGTCATTCTAGCCACCGCAAGGCCATAATTATCTTTTTAAGGGTATCCACTTAAGCCTTCGAGACACCAGGGGGTGCTGAGGAATTGAAAAGGATGGTGGAGGTTGAGGGCCCGTTAATTCAGGATTGAGGAGGTTTCAACGTACCCTACCAGCAGTCAGGGTAGCTAAGTGCACTTGAGAGGTTTGAAAAGTACTAGTAGGGAGGGTGTGCAAACGTAACTAGAATAAACAGACAAAGGAGAGAAATGATAACCTCGAGTTTCGAGTCTTCTTATTCTACCTCTCTCTTGTACGCAAGAATGATATTTCGAAACACTCACCTATGTTTATTCTTTTCCGGGAGGTTTTTCTCCCCTCCAAGAAGTTTATGACAATCTAAAAAAACAAAACAGTATATATCGTTGGCATCGAAATTTACGTTTAAAAAAAAAAATGTTCTGTGAAAGAAATATAAAAAAAAAATTAATATGTAAAAATATATTTTTTGAAACATTTATATGTAAAAGAAATATTTTTGACAACATTTATCTGTAAAGAGATATTTAAAAAAAGATTTTTCTGTAAAAGTAACATTTTCAAAAAACAAGCTTTTATTTAATGTACTAAAAAGTATAAAATAATGATTTTTTATCACGCTCCTTGAAGAGATTGTTAACTATAAATAAAACCAAGGAGGATTCAATATTTAAAGCATTTAATAAATTTTCTAAATTGCCGTTTCATTAACTGCATGTGATTTGACAAAACAGTAATTACAGAAATAATAATTACACGTTTGTAGTTTATCCAAAATTGTTATTTAAGAAATCTAAGCTTTTTTGTATAGTAAATTAAATGTAATTGATATATTACCGGATTCAAGGGAATTAAAGGTTGTATATTTAATTTAAAATGAATATCAATATAAATAAATATAGATTGTATTTATAAATATATATTTTTTCAGTCACCCAAGCTTTTAAAACCAAGAAACGTTGAAAATGTAATGTTTTTCAAAAATATTCAATATTGGAGTTGAATAATTCATTCTCAGCTCTGAAATGCAAATTGGCACTATTTCAAGACTGCAAGTACCGTAGCTAGAATGTTGATTTTTCGTTTAGCGAAGCACAGAAATTTTAACAAATACAAAATCTTATAAAATGTCATAATTGTACATTGACAGCTGTCAGAACAAACCGCGAATAAATATTTGAAAGTCAGCTTGGACTTTGAAATAAATAAAATATTTGTACTTCAGGAATAGTGAATGAATGGTTGGAAAAATGGTGATGAAGGTTGTCCAGAATTATTTAGTCAGCTGTCGGAGAGAAGCTCATACCAACGATGCAGAAGGTAAAATTAGTACCGTATCTTGAAGTACGTGTAACGAAGCTACTTGGAGGGTTGAATGTCCCCCCCCCCCCCTCTGCCGCCCCTTTTTCCTACCCGAGCTATGTTGACGGTACGAAGAACATTGAAGGTCCTCGAGTGGCATATACTTTTCGCACTCCCGACGTGTTAAATATTTTATCAGCCTAGGGAGGTTAGGGTCACCCCACTTCCAACTAACTTCTCAAGAGGAAAACCCTCGCTATTTATGTCTCGCTGTTTCTCGATCTACACAGGCTGTTCGTATTTCTCAGTTTACCCAACCGATTTTTGACATAGTTTCGATCGAACGGTGACACAGAAATTAAGGTGGTTTTTCTCATTGGATATTGAGGGCATCGTTTAGTGTGAACCTAGTGTTTTTTTTAATGCACTTTTTGGGATTTTTTTTGTTGACAAGGCATTGAAATAAAATAATTTTTTAATTGTATATAATTATTCATAAATGTTTGGACAAACTTTGTAAATTTTTTGAAGTCTACACTAAGCACATTAATTAATGGAGCAGGAAAAATTGCAATTTTCTCGGTGATTTTTGACGAACTGTGTTTCCGTGAAAAATCATCGTAACGGAATCACGAAAAAGGCATTTTGAAGCTCCGAGTTTCTAGTTTTCCGATCTTTTGGCCAAACATTTTTAGGAGCCATGTTTTCCACGCAATCCAAAGAAGTAGGGCAGAAAAAATGTTTCTAAATTTATTAGCCTTTCTTGTCGATACTCCACGGGCTCGGAAAAAAATTTTCGGGCTAAACCATTATACGGATCGGATAGCTTGTTTATTCAGCTTCAATTTCCTGTTTTGAGATTTTGTCTACGGCCATTTTTTGCGGAGATATCCGACATTAAATGAAAAAGGATCTTTTTCCCTTCAACAGTCATTATCTCAGTCAACCAATGATCGTACAGGGAATGGAAGAGCAATTTCGTAAACAGGAATAAATGTGACATGAAATCTTATGAAAACATTGACGAAAAAAAAATTGTTTCCACCCACAATATCGATTTGAAAGTAGTTGAAAAAATGGACTTTGGTTTATCACTTCCGGTTTCCGGTTTCCGGTCTTTCGACTTCCGGTTTCCGGTCTGTCACTTCCGGTTTCCGGTTTGTCGACTTCCGGTTTCCGATTCCGGAATCGGTCGCATAGCTGGACATTTGTTCGTAATAAAAACAAATAAAATATTTGTTTGAAAGGGAGAAATGAAATTTACGTTAAATTTTTGGGATTCGATTGAAACGGAAAAAATGAAATTCAAATTAAATTTTTGGGATTTATTTGAAAGGAAAATATGAAATTTAAATAAGGTTTTTGCAATTCGTTCGATAACGGAAAGTTTGAAATTGAAATTAAGCTTTTGGGATTCGTTTGAAAAGAAAAAAATGAAATATGGACTTGATACAGACTTGAAACCAATTGGAACGAATAATCGATGAAAAACAGTCTAAAAAGTGGCTCGATCGAGGCTGAATGACCTGTAGGCAATAGGTGGAGCGGAGGGAAGAGAAGAGTAACGAGAAGAGCTGTATACTTTCGGTATTTCGCCCTGGCAACGCGCAAATTGAGCCTGGGGTTATATGACGTTCCTCGTCGTATTCGAGGAGATGGATTAGATGAGGAGAACGATAATTTCGCGGGCAACGAGAGAAGAGTGAAAATTGGCCGGAACGACGTCGAGAAAATGAAGCTCATTGCACCCTGAATTTACCCGAGAAAATATTCGACAAATTTTCTTGTATACTTGTCGACAGTCTAGAAAATATTTTCTTTATTACTGCGTTTACCAACGACTTGCTCGATTTCAATTTCTATTTATTAATTATTAATTCTTACATATGACATAAAATAAATTTTTTTTTTTTTTTCATCAATATCTATGTTTTTTTTTTAATTTACGAAATCGAGCGGTTGCTGAATCGTTCCACTCGTTTCGTCGTTAATTATTCGTCCAGTTTTCATCACGCGAGTGAAATTTCATTTTGTTGGGTAATGGAAGCTTCACTGAACACTGCTAAATTGATTTTTTGGCTTCTATGATCTTCAGCATTCCGTGGATCACGAAATACAAAATATCGTAAAAATGTTTGTTTTTTCGTGCTCCATTTTGATTTTTTGTGGAAATGCGAGGAAAATTGTGAGGTTTCAATTTCACTTAAATGCAAGTGAAAAGTTAACCCCTTCGAATGATGACAAATTTATTTTGTTGTTTTTCATTAATCAATTAATTATAAATCCTCTTATAAAATACTCGATATAAAATTCGTTTTATTATTTTTATCTCAATAAATTTCTTATTAACGTTTTCGAACGATAGAAAATTCGTTTTATTATTTTTATTCATGAATTTGTTATTAATAATTTCCTACTACATAAAATTTATTTAATTGATGAAAAATCGGTTGAAAAATAAACTAAAATGACGATATCGAAAATTAATATCACTTTCGAACCTAATTTTTTTTTTAACGTTTTGTTCCACCTTCGATAATCGAAAATGTCATCTATATTGGGGTCACCTTGACCCAAACGTTTTTCCATGCTGGGAAAATGAATTAATTAGAAACGACACGAAATATGGGAGACGAGAATTCCAAAAGGATTCGGGGGTTATTGCGTAAGTCAAATTAACCCTCGACTCATTTGGGTCGAGGTAAATTAAATGAAGACGCGTCAGGAAGCTCGACGTGTCAGCGGCTAAAACTCATCGCGACGAAGAACCTGCTGACGTATATTACCATTATCCCGAATACCAACCCACACTTTTCTGTTTTCTGACGTTTCGTCATAGACCCCTCCTTTCGACGAAAGGTTACGAGTCATATTTGGGGAAAAGCACTTACAATAATGATTCAAGATATTTATCGTTTAATCACTTCGCCCATATCGACGATAGGGAATAATTAATGAAAAATGGGATCACTCGATATTTTCACATAAATTGGATACAATGACAATCCAAAACTGTATTTAATTTCCTGTTAAACTTTCAATTAATAACGTATAAAGCAATCGAATAATCGTGACTTCGTGATTTTACAATATGTGGATTATTAATAATTGATCAATAATAATTTATTTGAAATATACTTAACAATGCATTTTATACAGTAGTTGTTAATCATAAATTTGAAAAGTAACAAAATTATGTCGAAGGATTTTCAAAAAGCTTTGGAAATTCGTCAATATCTCGAATGAAAACTTTTAACTGATTATTTTCAGAATATTTCAAAATATTAATTAGCTATGCAGTTCGTTTGAGTTTGACCTCAAACAGACAACATTTTGTTTAAAACGTTGTTAAAAATGCACCATCGTCTGTACTTGAAACTCAAATGAGTAACTCAAACGCAGCTTGCATTTTCGAAGCATTTTTTTTTTATAGCGATATAAAGCTACTTTTTGTTTTGTTTACTGCACTTTTTTCACGTTGAAGCAACAATTGTATCCCATTTCGTATCGAGACAACTCCACCGCTCATAAAGTAGCAGTTGAACGCGACCAAGGAAAAACAACGTTCGCAAACTTTGCAATTACGAAAGCAATTATCTTGGGCAAGCGTAGCACGATCGTAGTTAGATCAAAATTAATTCTCGTTTCCACGTAGCTCGTCAAGAAACGGTATACCGCAGTTGTAATTTGCATGACCGACGTCGAGCGTTTGCCATTCTGACTAGACGCACTGACCTAACTTTCACGCTTCGTCGTGGAAATAAAACATCACCCTTATTCCGCATGCCCAATGAAAAATATTGCAAAAAACGAATCAGCTCGTAGCCAATATTATCATTTTTGTTTGACGTATTATTCAACCCCGAACATAATTTATTAACCAAAGTAGACATTTTTAATCCATTGTAACGATAAATAAAATAAGCTTTTTTAAAATGATTTTTTAAAGCCACTTAATAGATTTTATTTTTCACTTAATTTAAGATATATTATTTTACATATATAAAAAAAACAAATAAATTTTTAGTGAAAAATATACAATAGTTGAAGTACAATAAATAACAGAGTGAACGCCATTAATTTTTCGTGTTCAATTTTGTTTATTTTTCAAAAAATAGCCACGTTTCGAAATAAAAATTCATCTCAAACATTTTTATTCGAGATGTTTTAAGAAATAATCATTTTCAAATAAATAGGCTATTCCCAAAGATCCTATGCAATCATAAATATATTTTTGTAATAATTAAACACGTATTGATTTTTTTTTAACTTTGTAAAAAGTATTTTTATAAATTGATAAATAATTTTTATTATACATTTTTTTGAAAGTACATATTATAAGAAAGTACAAAAAGACGAAGATTTTCAAAAATATATATTTTTTCAATAAATTCTGAGCATGAGACACGATATATTTTTTGTTTATATTTTATTCCATTTTTTTCATGATACGCTGAAAGGTTCACTTTTGATCCGGAGAATATCACGATTTCCAGCATCAACCCTAGAGACTACGAGTGAGCCTCAAGGGAAACTCGAATCGAGTAGCAGTGTACAAAAAAGTTGAACTTTCAAGGGTATTATAAATGTTTAATCCATCCATTTACGGTGTTTCGCTTTTTTGTGTTTTATCAAGTGTAAAGGTCTTCTATGTTTTTATCCCTGGCTGGAGAACATTCAGAGACTAGATTATCCGTCGCAACCGGCTAAGTAGAATTGGCAAGTTATGGTCAGACTCGGAACAGAGAAGTGTTTTTACGTTTTTGTATCCATCAATTTCTGATACTTTCGAACGCGGGCTTTTCACTTTCCAGAAATTTATCGTGATATATCGATTCTCAAAAAATCGGTTTTTCAAAATATATTTTTGCGAGCTATATCGATTTAAATAAAAAAACAAGTTTTGCTCCTATTTCCTATTTTTCAAAATTGCACTAAATATTTCTGCATTAGTTTCTCCACTTTGTTTATTTTAAAAAATATTTCTGCCCTAATTCCCAACTTTTTGTTATTTGAAAAAATACTTTGGCTTCAAATTTCCAAATTTTCTATTTAAAAAAATGTCTTCACTCCCAATTGCCAATTTTTTAATTTCAGAAAAATCCTAAATATTTATTTTAAAAAATATCTTTGCCCCTAATTAGCAATTTTTTATTTTCGTATTGAAAAAAAAACAAGAATGAAAAATTGCAGCAGAATGTTCTCATTTTTTCAAATTTTATTAAAAGTTGTGTGTATATTATTTAAAAACAAAGTGTACCAGTAAATGTTGCGTTAATTCAATAAAACTGCATTAATTATAAATGTAAATTGGACTTTTCGTGTCACATCTCCACTTTCAGACCGTTGAACGTTTTTGTTACCGAATCGTCGTTAGAGCGTTACTGGATAAGTCGATCTCACTTTACCATGAAGTTTCATCTTGAATTCTCTCACAGCCCTTCACAAGGCCATCCGGTTAAACGTAACTATCTCCGTTCTCAAAAACTAACGAGAACGCTTTTCAACTTTTCGATGTAGCACCTTTCGGGATATCATACAGCGAGGATCAGCCAGGTGGCTTAAACGCTAAGAAAAAGAAAGGAGAAAAGAAACGATAGTAGATGAGATGAAAAATAATGGAGTTAAAGAGGATTTTTTGTCTCAAAGAAAAGGAAATAAGAATTTAATGGGTTCGGTCTCTCAATTCGTTTCAATACTTTTGCGAATTGATGAGATCGAAAGTTTATTATTATTATTTCGCGAATAATCGTTTCCACGTAAAAATACGTTGTTTTTAAAGTGTTACTGAGTGGATCTTAGAAAATCAATAAAATTGTTTTTAAGCCACTGATTAATTGGAATCGAATAAATTTTTTTCTTTTTCAAAATGAATAATGAGATTTTGTATCCCTCATTTGTATCGAATTTTTTCATCTATAATGAGATTTTTTAAATTTATTTATCCCTTATTTATATCAAAGTTAGTTTCTATTTTGTTTTATAAAAACAAAATCTGTTAACCCAAACAAATGCAAACAAGCTTGAAATCCGCAAACCCAAACAAACCCAAACATGATTATTTATTTATCCCCCATTCGTATCAAAGTTTATTTCTATTTTGTTTTATAAAAACAAAAGCTGTTTTATAAACCCAAACAAATTCAGATAAATATGAAACCTGCAAACCCATATTATTTATTTACCCCCCAATTATATCAAGGATTATTTTTAAAAAAATCTTATCTTCGACATCGACCATAATTCCAAATAAAAACCAAACCTGTTAACCCAGACAAACCCAAACAAACCCGAACATTATTATTTATATATATACCATTTATAGCAAAGTTTATTTTGAAAAAAGATCGTTAATTAACATGCCTATTTTTTTTTGGTCACGAGGAAATGCGAGACATTCGTAAGTTTGGGGATCGTTCGGTCGAGTTGCGGTCAGCAAAGCACAAAGTGGGTATTGCAATAAGGCGAAACGAGGCTTGATGTCGGAGGGTTGATAATTATTGTATGAGGCCACGTATGTAGAGGGTAATTGGAGATATTATACGAGGGGTGGATTTTAGTTCGTGACCCAGGAGAGAGCTTCACAATATGGCTAGGTGATCCTCCACTAGTGGCTGGCTGAAAGAGGAGAGGGAGCACACTACGACCCAAAGTCCATAGAACTCTTGATATACGATAGAAGGTACACATAATCCTACCGCCTATGTACTTTGGCAAGTGTTACTCGTTATCTTTTTAAACTGGTTACGTTAATCTCCAGATGCACCCTTAACTGTCTCAACGCGACTGGAACCTAGCCTAAAAATTCTCACGGCTTCGCCTCCGATAGATCCGTCGAATCTATTTTTTTCCAAGTGCGAAATCTTTTTTTTATCTTTTCACTAAAAATAAATTATTTTTTTCTTTTTGATTAAAAATTATTTTTTTACTTTTTCACTAAAAATAAAATATTTACAAAAGGTTTTTCTAGGTCCTGAACATGTCCTGAAAATATCCAATTAAAGTAGAAAAGAATTGAAAGATGGAGAAATATTTTTAATATACAAGGTTTTTTTTGATGCACTTCAAAATTGGAAACCATTTTTTTTAAGTCACCTGTATGTGACTGTAAATAAAAGTCTGAAGCTCTCAAAATTGAATTCGTATTATTACTCAATTACTAATTACTCGAGTAGTCATTTTTATTCCATTGCCTCAAATTATTATAAACAATAACAATTGGGATTAATATTTTTATAATAATTCATGTAATTATTTATATTTAGAATTTTATATAAAATGATATTTATAGTAGTTTATACTATCATTTAAAATTTGAATAATAATCCTAATTATCATAAACTATAGTAATTTGAGTTATTATTATTATCTTATAACAAAAAAAAAATAATTCAAACAATATTAATTCCCAATTACGAATTTTTCCGTTGACATTTAGTGTCGCGTTAGTTTAGAGACATGCCCATCCGGGACATCAAAGTGGATCCGAATGTGTCCGCCCAAACGACGACTTATACTACTTCCGGTCTTTGCTTCCCTTGTATCTTCTCGCTATAATGGCATAGAAGGTTACATACAGTTCACGTGGTTGGGAGAGCCCCTTAATGGATACTCCATAATGCTATCGCCACGATCCAACGTAGGCCCTCAAACATTAAATACTAAGGGTTACTTCGGTAATGACGCAAACTTAGATGCTAAAAGATCGTATCGTAAAATTGTCCATCATCGTTATGAAAAAAAATTCCACTTCAATGAGTATCATCGAATTTATGACAAGCCCAACTGGCAAAAATAAGACAAATGAAAATTGTCAAGAAATAAACAAAAAAGAAACAATTAACGATTGTTTTTCAAACAAGCAAATATTTAGTTGCGAAATGAAAAACCAGTTTGCAAAAAATAAATTTTTTTATTCTATTCAAAAATAGAGTACGAAAAATCTTCTAATTTAAACACATATAATAATTGAACAAAATATTTAAAAAATACGAATGTAAAAAAGGTTTTTTATTGTAAAAATCAATCTTTTGATAAAAAAAAACATACAGATGTATTTAGGTAAAAAATTCTGTAATTATTCAACTAATTATTTTAAAAAGTTCATCTGTAAAAATTGCTATGTAAATAATTAATTAACTGTAATAATGATTGTACGAATTATTCAAAAATGCGTTTAAGAAATTATCCATAAATCTAATTAAAAAAAATCTAAGAGAACATCTAAATGAATAATGTTGAGATTCATTTAGCTTCTGTTAGACAAATAATTTCTTTACACTACTTTTTAACTATGTTGTAAAAATATTATTAAATTTATTAATTCTGACTATAGTTATTTATTAAATAAATCAACATTCAAAAAATATATATTAAAATTATTTATCTAAAAAAAGTATTAAAAATAATTTATCCACTAGAAAAAAGCTTTTTTTACGTTCAAATGCAGTATATGTTGTGAACAAAAAAATAAATGAACAAAATCTGACGAAACGTCCATAAAAAATAAAAATGAAATCTCATTCCCTTTAAATGACCATGAAAGCTTGGCCATTTAAATTTCTTTGCTCTCCAACGTCGTTTGTGAATTTCTCAATTTTGCAATAATCGGTGAGACTTATCATACCGGTTTATTTCCCTTTTTTCTCGACGAGCACGTTCGAGGATGGCGACTTTACGAATGGAATAACAAGCAGTACCCTCGAGCAGCACTTTCCCCAGGACCATGACAATTGTTCCGAGAGTACGACTGAAAAAAAAAAACAAAAAAAGGCTAGCAACTAAAATTCCGAGTTTCGCATAATCCTCGTGCATTATCATATCCCAGTTATCATTATGAATGCACGTGGGAGAGTCTGGTTCGCCGCCTCGTTGACCAGGACTTGGTACAGAGGCGAGAGAGTGGCCCGAGTTTAACGATACCATGGCTGAGGCAAAAGCAAAATGTTATCTCGGTAAACATAGATACCGAAATTGCCAACGAACTCTGACGCGAGTGTACCGTCGCGGGGAAAATTGTCATGTGTCGTTATTAAAAATCAAAATACATTTCAGAAATGTTTGTGCATCGGTTTTTAATAAATAAAGAATAAATTTAAATACACTATTATCGTAAACGTTTTATGTATTTATATACAGATATATATTTTTATGTATTTATATTTATATTTATTTTATGTATATTTATAATAATAATAATAATAATAATAATAATAGAGTTTTATTTACATAATTCGGGCTACAATTATTTTACGAAATATGTATATTTATATTTATTAACGTTTCGTATGAGCTCTTTGGGGATTTTTCGGTTTGTTTGGGTTTGGTAAGATCCGTTTGAGTATGTTTGGGGTTTAGTGGATTTTTTGGGTTCGTCGGGTTAGTTTGAGTTCGTTTGAGGCCGTTTAGGCTATTTAGGTTTGTTTTGGTTTATTTGCATTCGTCGGAGTCGTTTTGAACTTGTTTATGTCTATTTGGGTTCATTTAAGGCTGTTTAGGTTTGTTTGGGTTTATTTGGATTCGTTGTTGTACTGTTTGGGTTTCTTTGAAGCTATTTTGGTTTGTTTGGGTTTATTTGAAGCTATTTTGGTTTGTTTGGGTTTATTTGAAGCTATTTTGGTTTGTTTGGGTTTATTTGAAGCTATTTTGGTTTGTTTGGGTTTATTTGAACCTATTTTGGTTTGTTTTGGATCCGTTCGAGTAGTTTTGAGTTTATTTAGGTCAATTGGAATACTTTTGGGTTTGTTTGGGTCCATTCGTGTTTACTCGAATTTCTTCAGCATTGTAGAAGCACAGTAAACTCCACAAATATCTAAACACGATTACTCAAAAACTATCGCTAGTCGCGAAAAATCTTTTTATGGGTAGTTTAAAAATATTAAAAGGAAAGTCTGTAAAAAATTTCAAATAGATCAGAAAGCGAAAACGGTAGGTGAGTCGTAGATCGTCATCCAGAAAAAAAATACCATGTAGAACTGACAATTTAATTTCAGTCGAGGAACGTAACGTACATTTTTTTTAGGGGCAAGTCGTAGAATGAATATTTTCTCGAGGAAACGTTTTTTTTTTTTATTTTTTTATCCTTCCGTGTAAATGTACCCGATAAACCCAGTGAAGACGAATCATGATGGTAGTCGCGTCATGTATTTCACGTACTCGGACGTTTTATACGTATCTGGAGATCTGAAGGGATCGAACTTGGAGGCCAAGAAAAAAACACGTATGTTGGGAAATGGAGGCTATAAATATGCAAATAAATGGACAGTATCTATGCATTTTTCATAGCAAACTTAATGCAAATTCGGACAAAGTAGGGAGCAGTAACAAAACGTCGAAATAAAAAGGGGAATGAGAATTTATCTGGACGTTTTGGTGTCGTGGATGCACGACACGTTTCGCTGACTTATCATGGCTCGTTGGCACTTTTGGGGAAAAGAAACAAACCGCTGACTGATCTCCCTGTACTTTGTACACGGTCACGTTTACCGTCTATAAGATTGTCGTTGCATACTTGTCTATGGTGGTCCAGCTTCAAGCCCTTCCAATGAATTCAAATGAGTTTTAAACATTATTTTGATAATTTGTTGGTAAATTAATTATTAAATTATGTTAATTATTTTTTTTATAAATATTACTATTTTATAAATATTTTAGTTATTATGATTTATAAATAATGTACAAATAATTTACAACTCATCATAACTATAGTAGTTATAAAATAGTAATATTTATGGATGAAAGTAGTTATAAATGATTTTTAAATAGTTTATATCTGAAAATTCTAATAAACTTTAGAGTTTTATCAATTCTTTCGTGAATTTGCTCATAAATTAGTTTTGAATTATATGTGAATTATTTGTAACTATTTTTAATGTAAATATTACTATTTTCACACTATTTTGCTTATTATTATTTATAAATAATTTACAAGTAATTCATCACCAATTACAACTACAGTAGTTATAAAATAGTAATATTTATGGATGGAATTAGTTATAAATTATTTGTAAATCATTCATATCTAATAACTCTAATAAACTTTAGAGTTATATCAATTGTTTCTTGAATTTGTTCTAAAATTAGTTATAAATAATTTACAATCTGTTTTGATATAGGAGTTCATCGATCATTATAGAAAATTGTTTATCCTAAATTCTTCAATTTATAATAAATCATTTCGATCTTTCGAAATAATTGACTACCCATCAAAAAAATCTTTGGATTTCCACAATGATTGATTTTTTTCTTCACTTCCTCCTTCGAACAAAAACGAAAAAAAAATATCAATATTAATAATTGTTTCGTTTGCATTTTCACTCGGATTTCAAGGTTTTTTTTTTACCATTAGGGCTCTGAGAAATGTAGTCGGTCGGCAAGCCTACGTAGTCTACGTTGGACGCACCCAACCCTTCAGGAATTTATCATCAGCCTCCCTCCGCCTTGTCGCGTTTCACCGGTCTTTTTTTTTTCGTTTTCTGCGACCCTTACGTATACCTGGGGAAACCTAACACTCCGCCTCGTCTTCCTCGAACGACACGACGGTGATTTATGGAGATCGTAAGAAATGAGACTCGACACTAGACAGACGGAAGTTTCATTTTTTTTTGGGTCCACCGACTCTCGTGTCAAAAAGCTCATACGTAGACTTTATGGGAATCGAATGTTCACGACCGAACTTTTCGATAAATTTTCTTGCCGGAAAAAACACACACATTTTTATTCGCGTCGGTATATGTACTTTTATGGCGAAAGATAAATAAAATAAAGAGCTATTGGATGGATGGTAAAAATACTTACGGGAACTTAGCCAAGGTAAAGTTACGAAAAAAAGTAAATTTTATGCAATTAAATTGACAAATATTTCAAAAGGTCGTAAAGTAGGCTTTTTCTATGCCATAGAGATTCATTTGATGGGTTTGGAAAAGGTTTTTACCTGACTTGAATAATGGCGTTGGATTCGTATCGATATCTCGTATAGTTTTCCCGGAAAGTCCACTTGAAAAACCGCAAAAAAGAGCCAAAGGGGTATGTATGGAAAAATTGGCAAAAACCGATGGTCCAACTTTGAAATTCTGCCAAAAATCGAAAAATTATCGGATTTTAATGATTAAAAAAGCATTTTGAAGAGAAAATCATAACGAAGAGATTGA
>JAPYZJ010000781.1:0-57377 GCA_030522765.1 Ophioninae sp. B BG-2022a
CCATTAGTTTTATACGGTTTTATCTGAGACCACCTAGGGTATTTTGGTAAAAAATAAAAATATCAAATAGCAAAAAATCTAGACGTGTTGGAATTTTTTCATCATTTTTCCCATATTCAGCGTCCCAAAATTTATCGGTATTAACCATCAAATCTCGGAGGGGGAGATCCCTGTAGACCTGTGTAATCGAAGAGTTCAGCCAATGGACCTCTTATTTCATCTCGTATTGACGTAATCGTCAATCAGATCAAGGTCTCGACCAAATCTTCTGTTTAAAAAAGTGGTTCGTATATGATAAACAAAACAAAGAGTACAGGTTTGGGTTTTGAAGAAGGTTCATCTATTACGACTGACAGTCTTCGAGCTAAACTCGCAGCGTACAAAGCCTGCCAAAATTCTCCGTGCAGAATGCCGTCAGAGCAAATCGACATTGCTGAGAGAAATCTTGACCATATGTAATTTTGTGTCTAGCCACTTGACCACGAGTCTACGATGAACAGAGACTCGAAAAAAAAAAGATTATGAAAAGACCACAGAGAATGGATCTCAATAAGTCGTCATCTTTTAGATCAATGACGACGAATTATTGTATTACTTGATGGATATTGAAAAATCGTAAAAATTATCCGAAATTTGTGGAATAAAAATCTTTGATAAATTAACAATAAATTAACGATTTTAGAATTTTTCACTGAAAGATTTAGTATTTATAAACATATGAATTTAAGACGGTTTCTTACAGGGATGTTATTGTATAATTATTGATAGTAATTAGGTGAATTTGGACGTATTAATGAAATTTAAAAAATCGAGACATGTTTTGTTGTACAGTTGGATCCTATGTGTTACTGACAAAATGTCAGTCGAGCACATTCGAATATCATCGAATTCGACATTCCTTACTATTGAAAGTGGAAAATGATCATTTCTAAGCATGAATATATTTTTTAATTAATTTTTCGTAAGGCTCAACATGATCTAGACTCGTAAATCCACGATTCCCCATTTTGATTTAACTTTTTGCCTGAAGGTCTATCCAATAATATTTTAAGTAAGAAAATGAAAAAAAAAACAATGAAATATGAAAATTATTTTACTTTCGTTGTATTATATTAATATTCGACGTTAATTAACGACGATTTATCGAGCATGGTTTATCTTGCAGGTTGTAGATTTTTCAAGCAAAAAGTGATGGAGAGATTAGGAAGGATCACGTGGTAAATACAAACCTCTCACGAGGGAAACTGGAGGACTGACCATCGGTCGAGCTTAGGGGATTAATTAAGCTGAGACGAGTGTTGATGCCGCGACGTCACCAATTTCGGCAATGAGAGGGATCGCGTAGCGGAGGACGATGAGGGGACCGTAAGTAATCCCGGACGTGTGAAAATCATCCCCTTACGATTCTTGGTCCACTGCCCAGCCGCTATATCCGTTTAATCAACATTAAGGGGGGTTCGCACATCCAGTAATTATTTTTTTGTTCACCACTGCTGCTACGATTTCCAACGCATCCAATTCTATATAGGTAATTATTCGGCCTATGCTTAACAGCTTCAGATTTTTGTTACATATTTAGGAACGATTTTCAATAATTGACAACTATAATTTCAATAATCTGGAATTGTTCTTTGATCATTACAATCTTTTTAATCAAACCATTTTTCTTCATAAGAACAAAAATAATTTTTCGATAACATTCGCAATCAATTTTTATGTAATTAATCTATTATGCAATGTTACAATAATTTACGTGTATAAACAAACCAAAAGATTTTTGGCACGTGGTTCCATATTTTACTTTTTTGGTGTATTGCCATAATGGATCAAAAGTGTGTTGCATATCCCATAATTGTCGACACTATTAGTCTCATAGTTTTATTATTATTAACATTTTTCGTAACTACTCGTATTACTACGATTAATTTCTTTTTCCATAATAATTTTTATTCTGATTACTGTTGTTGACATTCTCTCGTTGAATTCAGTTTCCACAGGCTTATCACGATTTATTGGTTTTTTGTTTATTCTCTATCCACGGTCATTGCTGAAGATTAAAAACAATGGAATCAAAAAATCAATGAAAATAAAACTGCACGTAAGCAATTTTGTGGAAAACAGAGTTGTTTTTCTCCTTGCTGGTGCAGCTTCGCAGTAGCGATTTATCGATTGATTCGATGGCTGAAGGGTGTACCCCTGACGAAGGCCCTCAGCAGCCCTTCGGCATGGCGGACGACACTGGTACGTCGACAAAAAGGATCAGCGACCGAGGAACGCTGGCTGGCGGGCTGCGAGCAACGATCAACCGTTGTCTCATTGCTATTCCGGGCAAAGGGGTCGCGGCCGAGTACGCGATCTGTGCTGGAGCACGAGGTATAGTATCTTTTGACTATGGCAGTTCGCGCTCGGCGGGGATCCTCCAAATTGAAAACAGTATCCATCACGTATTCCGCGTGCGGCACAAAAAAAAAGAATTTTAATGAACTACAAGAGGCGAATTGACGAGATTGCCGTCAACCTCCCAGCGATATAAGTTGTGGTGTTCACTTCACTTCGTCGATCGTTTTCTTCCCAGGGTTTCAAAGATAAAGTTGAATTTCATTGTCCTAAAAATCTCGGGACTAACTCAGAATCTCTGCTATCTTCAGCCATTTTTATAAAGCTTTTTATGAAAACAAAACTATGCCATACCTACCTTACTAATAATGAGAGTTTTTTAATTAGTTATTTCTACACTAATTGTTTTTGGTATACTGTTCAGGTATGTCAAAATTTTATTGCACGAGGGCATGAGGAAACTGCAGGAAATCGATGTTCTCAAAAATTACCGAGTTTCAGTTATGTCAGCTGAAGACGTTGAGAAAACTGCTTTTCGTTTGGTATTTTCTGCGTAATATGCTATGCGGTCACCTAACGGAGTGTTGAATCCAGCCAATTTCACTAAATCCATAAAGTTTCCGAATAAATATTTCTTTCAATTCTAGATATGGGACCCGATCCATGTAAGGCTCACCTAATTTGTTCATAAGTACAACAAAAAACTATTAATGTTGAAATAAAAGCAAAATGTTTATTTAATCATTTATTCAATAATCGACGTATTAATAATAATTTTGGTTAAGAAAACAGTGTTCACTATGAACTTTAAGCTTTTAAAAAAAAGCGTCTTCTGGGCCTCATTCAGACCACTGCTTCTAATAAAGACCCGTTGGAACTTCGTACAAAAAAATAAAACAAATATATAATCTTTAATTTTTAATTTAAATTTTGACAAAAACATGTATAGTGCTGATAACACCACTGTATATAATTAGAATAAAGATTCACTAAATGATATTGAAACCACGTTTGGTTTTCGAAAGTTTTTGTACGTCGAAATTTAATAAATGCCTACGGGCAATGGCCCGCGCTGCCTTTTATCAACTGCAAATTTATTTGGGTTCGCCACAGCGCGGCGGTTCCTATGGCAATTGCGGCCATTGAAAGTTAGACACTCGACGATGAGAGCTCAATCCGTTTGACTTTGTAGTTTTGGATATTTTAAACGTGGGCTTTATTAGGCACTGGGCCTTACATGGATCAAGTACCTACCTTATCTATAAGAAAGTACCTTCCCATCGTTCAAAAACATCTACCTTGGGGTTCGATTCCATTTAGTCGTTAAGTTCGATCTTCACGATCATCAAGGCTGTTGAAGACTAGATAATTTGGACACTTGATTTTGCTTCGCAAGTATTACGAAGCAGCAGCTCAGACCAAGTGAACTGGGAACATCAAAAAAATCCGCATCGTCTAATTTTTCCTTTTATTATCTAAGAACGAAGTAGTATAAGGGCGAGTTATGAGACGGCCATCTCGAGACTGTCAAAAGTGGGATGCTGCGGGTGAGAGACGCTTGGAGCTGCGTCCAAGAGAGCCTGAGGAAATACGGAAGAAAAAGAAAAGGAGGATATGGCAGTCCGACGAGATGAAGAAGGAGGTAAAGGAGAAGAAGGGGGAAAGTAGAAAACATCGGGAGCGAGTCAAGGCGCCCCGAAAGAGAAGAGAGTCTCTACCGCGTGATGAGGAAGGAGTTTTGCTTCTGCTGATGGTACTGGTAGCCGTTTTCTGCTGTCTGGGTTGGAAAGAGAAAGAGAGTTGATGAGGAGAGCTGCTCTGTGGAGTATCTACGGAACTAGTGAAAGAGAGAGAAAGAGAGAAAGAGTGGAAAGGAGAGGGAGAAATGGAAAGGGTAGTTAAAGGGAGAGAAGAGGGTTTCCGAAACAGCTCGCCGCTATCTCGACTGATCCGATCAAGATTAATGAACGACGCGAGAGCGAGAAACCAAAAGAGGAAGAAAGGCAGAGATAGAGAGAGAAAGAGAGCAACATAGGTAGCTTACGAGAGCCCAAGAGAGCTTTTGGCTCGTGTTACGCGAGAGACCAAGAGGTCCCCCGATGGACAGCGCAAGTTTCTCGTCGCCGTTCCTTGTTGGCAGCGCTGAGCTCGCGACCGTAGACAACCGGAGTGAACGTTTCAGGTATGTCACATCATGAAACTCTTCGTAAATGCTCTTCGTTAATAATGCTCGAGAAGTCCACATTGGGTTGCCGTTGCTAGAGATCTCAGTCAAAATAGAAAACGATATTGATTTTCCTCTGGGTTCATCTATTACTGGATGGACCGTCGAGCAAAAAGTCCAAAATGGGGGAATTGTTGGATTTACAAGTTTCGATAATGTCGCACATGCTTAGCGTTACAAATAGCCTAATAATAAATCACCACTTACAATTTTGTTTGTCTCATTTTCAGTAATCATTGAAATCAAATTTGTTGATATGGACATGTGCTGAAACTATAGAGCAAATTTTTACATATCCTGTTTAGGGTTAAGGTAATCCATAGCTGTTTCTGCCTTTTCACCCTAAAACTGATCAACTGATTTTGAAAGCTCGATTTTGATTCAGATTTGGAATCTCCGCTGGCGCATCAATTGGAATTTCTCGGTCTCGAAGATGTGTAACAAAAGGGTAGGGAAACCGTAGTTGATAAATTTGGAAAGGTTCAACGGCCATCAATCCGTCAGGAAGTGTAGCGTTGTCCGCTTGTCAAAGACGTCTCGTGAGAACCGAAAGATAATAATCTCTCTGTGAGATTCCATCGTGGTCTCATTCCACAGGAACGAAAGTTGAATAAAGTGTCGTTGGAGGTATCAGTTTTGTGGCAACTCTCTGAGTCTCACTGTGAGATGTGTTTTTGCAGCGGAAGCTTGTCTCCGGATCGAAGAACGAAGAGGGCGCTGCCTGGCAAGAGGCGCGACAGGTATATTATCGATATTGAGACTAACAAGGCTCCCGGTTGCTACCGAGGACTCAAACTGTCACCGTGAGTCTGCCAAGATGAACAGCGGGAACCTTTCTTGGTGGAGAGGAAGAAGAGAGAACGATAGAAAGAGAGAAAAAGAGAGGGAAAGAGAGCCAAGCAGTCGCTGATAAAAATACACGTTCTTTCCCTTTAGTTCTCTGCACGTTTTCATTCACTACATGTCCCCTTTGCACCTCTTATTTCTCATCTTCTCGTCGCGTCTGCTTAATGAATCCGATGTGACTTTTGGAAAGACCGCCCACGTCAAGCATCTTTCGGGTGTCTTCCTCCAGCCACGTTTCGCTTTGTGACTTCGTGATATACATTCGAAGGTTTCCTCGCGCCCTGAGTTCCGTGAGGAGATTGACGGCTACTGGATTTTGAAGGAGTGTGGCTGGTGCAGCTGGTTGATCGGTTAAGAAACGCGTACCAAGTCTTCGTCTTGGACAAGTTGGTGGTAATAATTGATGGAAGCTGCGATCTTCCGCACTTTTCAGTGACCCATTTCAGAAAATCGTTGCCTTGACTTGGCACGTGTCATCCGATTGTATTTTGGATTGCTACCTTGATAGAGTTATCGAATTTTGAACAGAAGTTTTTCTGAGAATTCCTGAATTTTGCCATGTTCCCATGGGAATTTCATAGAAATGCTGTATGTGGGATGTACATATTAGGATCCAATTGGATTCTGTACCTGGTGTTATGTACTCGCTTGTACAGAAGACGAGATATTGCGTTACAGTTATGGCGGATTTTCAATGATGACATTTACAATGATTTTTAAAGTGTACTTTTAAACATCGATAGTGCTACTGTAGGAATGCTAACATTGCTACTTGGACTTATCGAAGATCTACTAATTTGTTACATCAATATATTGTATTTGAATCATTCAACGTACAGGATTCCAGGGATGCATCAGAAATTGTTTTATATCGTGTTTAGTATTCTCTAGAATTCAAATTGGTTTCGTGGATTGGATTGGGATAGGTAATCCCAATAGAAATGGAACGTACGAGCCTGACGTTTCAGTAGGGGAATCCATTGGGATAAATATGGCACTTCTATTGGATCTTTACGATAATTTCTACACGAGACATTTTGATTCCATAGAATTTGTAGATATTGATTTAAAAGTGATACATTTGCGCTTGGTACACGAACTACAAAAATTCAAAAAATATTCAGAAACCTTTTTCTTCTCGTTTCGATTTCCTCCCTCGGTCGTTTAATTCTCTCTCAACCGATGACAGCACGAGCAACCCCCTTATCTTCGGTTACCGGCCAGACTAGAGGTGTACGCGGGAGCTGTGGTTGTCTCCGCACTTTGGGGGATGTCAGTCAAGCTCCCTTCTGTGCGTCTGTCTGTGTTTGTATTCCATTCGGTTCCTCTTCGAGCCCAAGTGTCGAGCGGAACGTCAGATCCCTACGCGAGACCTCCACGAGAAGCGAAATATCGGGGGACCCCCGAGTTTGCTTTGGAGCTCTCATACAACGCGAGGGTACAAGAGTTGCAGGATACGCGGTACATCGACGCTTTGTAATTACGAGATCTGATAAATGAACTTCTGACTCGTTGATCCCCTCAAATTATATGTAATGGGGACCGTTCGCACATTCCATCACGTTTGGAATAATTTTCACCTAGCAATCTTCTTCCT
The DNA here is from genome assembly GCA_030522765.1 of Ophioninae sp. B BG-2022a. Lineage (NCBI taxonomy): Eukaryota > Metazoa > Arthropoda > Insecta > Hymenoptera > Ichneumonidae > Ophioninae sp. B BG-2022a. Next base: position 7,005 of record JAPYZJ010000781.1, read on the forward strand.
TCTTCCAGTGTCTCGCCCTTCGTACTAATTATAAACATATTGAATTCCAGAACTGCACAAATTGTGCTAATTAATTGTACATGTTTATGTTAAATTTGAAAAGTGTTGAAATAATAGTTTATATATCTAGGGTTAGCCAGGATAATTGGGTTCACTGGAAAAATTGATAAGTACAACACAAAAGTTTCGAAAAAAATCAAACCGTTTTTCCATCAGTGAGTATTTTCTCTGCTTTCCCTATCGCTGTATGGCAGTCGGCATATTCAATTTTATCGAAACTATACGGAAATGCTGATCCAATTTTGCTGGATCTTAATCCTATCAAAGTAATAATGATGATCTTATGATATTTTCATTTTTTGATCCAGATGGGAACTACCAAGAGATATCAGGTCTCCAATAGAATTCTGATCCCAATCGCTTCACCTTTTCGAATAAGAGATCAAGTCCAGGCATTTAAAAATATGGGTCAAAAGAAATTCAATTTAGACATACCGAATCATTAAGATATTCATCAACCGTATTCAAACACACAGTTGGACTACTGGACCCAAAAGGGAGCTTGATTCCTGAGCTGATAAAGCTGACTTATTTGATGTTGCAAGTATCAAGCACATGCTTATTCATGTTGTCTATCCAGAAGAATCCAATTCAGCTTGTAAACCTCAAAATATCTATGAACCTATATTTTGTTTCTCCTTTACCAAGAAATTGCAAAAATAGGAATAGAAAAAATGGCAGTCTGATGACGGTGACTGAATAAAAATCCATTCACCGTCTGACGGTGAGGAGAAATCGTGGCCATATCGAGCTTAATTACCATATGTTGGCCTGCTATCGAAGTGAAGAGGAATGAGAGGTGAAGAAGAGTTAAGAAAAAAAAGGAACGGGTATGGGTTACTGCAGCGGGAGTTGCGGACGATCGTATCGTTACGTGTATGCGGCTAGGTGTGTGGCCGAAGAGTTAGCAGGCAAGGAATGAACGAGCTGAACGAGAAGTTGCGTACAACGCACACAGGCACAGGCACAGGTACACTCATCTTGGATTTTTCGAGTCTGATAGTCCCGTGAAGAGACTCGCGTACAGCTCGTTCAGCGATGACTTGCTCCAGAGAGAGTATAGGATGGCAAGACTGCTGGAGAGAAGACAGCAGCTAGCCACTTGGACATGACTGACCACCCATTTCACGTCCCAGTCAACGCAAGTCGTATAGATCCTATGACGATTGTATGTGGATGGCTTGAGAGAAAGAGGATGAAGAGATTGATCAAATGGGCGACATTGAACTGAAGATTTTTCTTCGTGGCTCCAGTCTCTCTTTCTTTCTCTCTCTCTCTCTCTTTCTCTCTCCATATCTATATATTTTGGAGGAGGAGAAGGAAGTGGGGAAATGTTGTCCTCTTTGGTTCTCCAAAGAGACGTCCAGCTCTAAAAGGACCTGAAAGATTGCTTAGTCCGTAAAGGACTGTGTAATACGAACTGTCTGCTTCAAATGGATATCCTAATGATCGCTCATATTCATAGGCTTCAATCTATAGTTAGTAAAACTTGGATTAAGACGAAGGAATAATGTAAATAGTAAAGAAAGTGGGACATTGTCGATTTTGAAATTTGATTTAGATGAGGGGGAAAGGAGGGGTTGGATATTAAAAAATTGCCAAAACTATTGAAAATTCGCGCAATGATGATTTAAAAAAAATTGTTCTACGTGAATTATTTTAGATTTACTTGATTAAGGATCAAGCGATTAAATAGGCCAAGTCTCAAATAAATTGGCGCCTTCAGCAGAAAATTTATAAAAATAGTGAAAGATTTATTTGAACGACGAATTAATCAGCGATCATTGGAAAATTCAATATATATCGAGTTTTTGGATAATCGTTGATAATCATGAGGATATTGACTAAATTAAAAATTAAGGAATTTACTAAATTATTTATTTGTAAGGCTAAACATATACGGCACGATCTAGACTTGTAATCCGACGATTTCCCTATTTTGGACTGACCTTTTACCCGTTGCTCATTAATCGATGATTAATGGTTTAAACATACAGAGAAATCGAAAGGGGAGAGTAGAATAAAGTCTGTTCTCCAACATACATGCTAAGATATAAAAAATGGGGGTTTAACTGAAAATGAAAATGTAACATTGACAACGAAAAAGGGTTATAGATTTTACAGAAATATTAGTAAATGTAGATTAGCTAAAACAAAATTTACTGATTAATATATTTCATTCCATGATTTATGATTAATACATATTATTTTATTTAGACCTACAGCATTATCATATTGTCCTAAGTTTCCCTATATCAGTACAGACTTTTGCAAGGATCTGGTCTTTATATCATAAACATTGCTATATTCTTTCAGAAATTCACTACGAATAGTTACTTTCCCGAGTGCAGTAAATAGTTGGTAAGTTGGGAAGATAGGGATACCTAGGTCAGAGTCCGTAGAATTTAATTAAGGGCTATACTGTGGGAGCACAGTCGGTAATCGTCTACAAGATTTCCCTGAGACCTTAATTAATTAGCAGAGTGAACTCCGGTCTACAAGGTACTTCCTTCCGGTTACTCCGTTGCACCGTGAGCCGGCCATTCAACGATAGTTAGGTGCAGAATACTCACCGACTATGATCCGAAGAGCCGTTAAATCTATGACGGTTGGTACATCCCGTTGGTAATTAGTCTCCTCGGATGGTTTGCATGACCAATCCACGTGTCCAAAATTCATCGTTCCACTTTCATTGTTTTCCGTGATTTTGGCTCTGGATTTGATATTCGATCAATATGTAACAATGGGATCGATGATTGTGAAAATCTCGCGGAGAACATTTTTGCAATTAGATTTCTGTTGGACAGCAACAAAAAAAAAAACGAACGAACGAGTGAACATAAGAATTTCACAATAAATATGTAATTCGCCTAAAAATTGCAAAATTGGAAAGATCATGAGTGTTCATATTATCATCATGGTTCGATGGACGTACAGTCTTATAATTACCTCGGCAACTATCAGCTCTTTCCTGCGTCTAGTTTTTATGGATCGACGCCTCGCGTTTCCGCTTTCCAGCGCCATCTTGTTCTTCGATCTGACAGGGTGTTTTGAAGGGAAGAGTTTCGTCACGTGATACACGACTTCCTTCCATGCGATATATCGAACGAGGCAGGGAATGAAGCTTGGTGATTTTCAGTCTATTACTCGATCATACCACCAAGTACATCCAGTAAAAACAATAATTAAAAAAATCGTGTACCAACACGTCAGCACACGGACGCAGTGAACGATAATAATCCCTGCGTCGCAGCTGCGTGTTTTTTTTTTAATTTGGCAGCTGCTTGCCATGCAGGGAATATCGATAGCTCGGATCTTGATGAAAGTGATTGAACGTCATTTGGAATTGAAGCTTGTATGATTGGCCGAGCCGCGGGAGCATGGGTTATCCGGAGTAAAAAAAGAAAAAAGATGAAGAAGATTGCTTTTGTGGCCCTGAAGAAAGAGCATAACCCGCATTCGCATCTCGCAACCCTCTATGAAACGTCCCTATATACCCATACTCCCACATCTCGAATGGGCTGTTCAGACTTCATCGAGAAATCTGCCCACCCGCGTTCTTCGCTCTTTTCACGTTCTCTGCCATAAGAGAGAAGAAGAACAGCCAAGAGATCGTTTGACTACTTGTCCACTCCGCACAACGCTTCGACCTCTCATCCCAAAGGTCTCGAGCAAAAGTCCTGATAAAACTTCCCCTTCGACGATCCTCGTGTGCGCAAAGCTCAACGCGAATATTGATCCTCTTTCCCTCACGTATGGAACTGCGGTTCGCCATTCGTCGATTTCTTTCGTGTATTTGACTCTCCTATGCCATGGGCACTGACGCCGTCGGCGTACACGCCCGTCGATCAATGAAATTATCCGAGAAAAGTTTTTATTTTTACTGAATCGAAATTAAAATCGAAAAGAGCTTCCACGATTTTAATAATTTTATGACGACTATTGCTTTCTATTGATAATATTTTACGATGTTTTTATTTTATCGCGTTTAGGAAAAAGACATAGTACATTTTTTGTTATTAGAAGAGTACTGACTGATTTATTTTTAAGGAAAAAGACTTTTTATTTTCGTGTTTATTATTTATATTAATGTTTACTTATTTATGAAAGAACAAAAATACATTTTATTCGTTAGACATTTTGTTGACTTTGATAAAAAAAGAAATGGTAATTCCTTTTTCATATGAAATAAAATTTATCGATTTCTGAAATGGTTCATTTTATTTTTGAAGCAAGTTAAATTGTGACGATAACAGTACCTATATTTTAGCTTCAACCGACAAAAAGAGCTAATCGAGCACTTCCATGATTTGGGAGATTTTACTATGATCATTGCTTTGTTCTCAAAATATTTAGCAAATCTTAGTACTCTGTCTTGTACACGAAGATAAATGAATAATACATTTTTTGCAGTCAGAAAAATATTTATAAATAAAAAACCTTAAATTTTTAGAATTCGTTTCAATCGTGGAAAATGTATAATGAATTTATTTTTGGTGGATATAAATTAATTATTATTTTCTTAACACTCGAGTAAATGAATAATTATAAAATGTTTGCGTCAAATATTGGAGGAAAATAATTCGTTTTTAATTTTTGTAAACATTTGGTCTTGATTGACTAAAGTTCACGTGTTTGCATGTAAATTGCCAAGAAATGAAATGACGGATTTCGTGGCAATTATGCGAGGATGTGAGATTTGCTTTGATTGGAGAAAACATTACGGGATTTATATTATAAATTACGAAACGTTTATTTAACCATTTATTCACGTATTACGATTGTATTTCATCTCTTTCGATAATATTCAATATAAACATAAGCACTGTCGCGTTTCAATTACAATTCTTATATGTTACAAGTCTATTTACAAATAGCTTTACCGGGTATTACAAGGGAGCGTGTGGTCGAGTTTTATTCTCGCGACGGATCATATCTCGCGCATTATTCGCTGCTCTCATCGAAAACTAGAGACTGACCCGTGTAATGCGCATTTTCTGTTTTTTTTTACGATTCACTCTAAAATTCGACGTTAATTATGATGAATCGCCGCGCGGCAATTAAACTCTGTATACATTATTTTCTTTTTTTATAATGTATAATAATGATATCCCTTAAACGCTATTTTCGTATTACGGTATAGTTTTGGTATATTCGTAGCGGCTCTCCGCTACAATATCGTTTGATTTTTTCCATTTTTTTCTGTTGTTCGAATTTGCGCTAATTTAATCGAGAATGTTCATCGTTCGATTCGTCCTTTACTCTAGTATTGGTCAACGATTCCATTGTCGCAGTAAAAATAGATGTTTAAGTGCAAAATGTTTTTTTTTTCAAAGATTTAACGACTGTCGTGCGCGAAGATTTCAAGTTTCCTTACGATATCGTAGCAGAACAAAAGTACGCTGATATTTGATTTATTGTTTTTTTTTTTCATTTGTTTTTGACAATTTTATTTTCAATAGAAAACCGCGGCAATAACGAGGACGAAATTCATCTTAAATCACACACTTATCGTTATACAATAATGCAATGAAACGTAAAACACGATGTATCATTAACTCGTCACGATAATACTCTTCTTTACAGACACTATGTACATCATTGTAAGAACTACGAAGGGATAGGAGAGGGAAGGATTTTCGTATTTACAAGATTAATCGATAATCGTGATAAATGCACAATAGACTGAGATTATTAAATTCATAGACACTAATTTTCGACGTAAAATTTCGTTTCCTCCACCCCCTTGCTCCTATCCCCCACTGGCCTTGATATATCTGTAAAATTTGTCTATATTTAGAATGGCACGTCTGAATTGAAAAATCCAGTGATCGCTCTGACGATTCTTGGACAACGTTTCCCATAATCCTGCGATAGAAATAAAAATGAGTTTCGTCCCGACGACGAAACGACACTTTAGATTCTATCGAGTCACGGATTTGAGTCGAGAGAGCGAACGAGAGTGAGAACGAAAAGAGGTACCGAGAAGATTAGGCTTAACTTCGTGGCGTTCGAGATGATTGATCAATTGATAATTGTAAATTGGGCTGATGGCTTTAATTTGAAAATGTTTAAACTCTGTATTGACTCGACTGTTGTTAATTGGGAAATGATGATCGAGTGATCGTTTCAATACGGCTAACCCATGAGAAAAATCAATTTCTTTTCCCAACTAACCTCTTTTCTCCAAGCATATTTTCCTCGATATCCCACTCTCGTGCATTCCGAAGTATACGCGACGTTCACTGGATTCGTACACCACTTTCGTCCAATCATCAACGCACATCCGTTTCACCTCTGAACGAGACTTCTAGCCCGGTTCTATTATTTTCTTTTTTGGTTCGTTCTGCGACTCGTGGAATCGCCTAGAGCCACTGGTAATCCTGTGAGGACTCCTCCGAGCCAACCAAGTTCGTCAAGTCGCACAAGCGCGGTTGGCCGGAGGTGAACTTGGTCGTTTGGTGTTACAGAGCCGTAAGACCATAGTCAGATTTAATGGTAGGTGGTGGACCAACGACTGGTGAACAATTGAGTCCGGGTGGACTTGTGGCTGGTGCTAGAGGGCTTATGGTACCGGAATTCATGTGCCCAATGGATTGCCCCGTCGAGTCCATCATACCACCAGCGTGACAGTGACTCAGCTGTGCCTGCAGATGAGCCAGGGGATGAGGATGACCTTGGAAGCCCTGATGTCCAGTGTGCGAATGTTGGGAATGACCGGAAGTGCTAGTGGTTACTCCATGAACTTCCGGCAGGTCGAGACCAACGCTGCCATCCAAACTACTCTCCATTCCGCTCGATGGCGAATTATTGTTGTTCTTTCGATGGCTATTGTTGTTACTGGGATTCCCTCGGGACGTCCCTTTGCTTCTCGAACCTGCACCTTTCGCTGGCTTCGATGGTTGTGCCTGGCCATTTGCGTTTTTCCTCCTGACGTTCTTCGTGTTTGGCAGCTTGTTGTCCTTCTTCCATTTCATACGACGATTTTGGAACCATATCTTGATCTGGCGTTCGGAAAGAACGAGCGAGTGGGCTATTTCGATTCTCCGTCGTCTCGTCAGATATCGATTGTAATGGAACTCTTTCTCGAGCTCGAGAATCTGATGCCTCGTGTAGGCGGTTCTCTGACGCTTCGGCTCCATCCCAGGCTGGTAAGATCCATTCGCTGCGAAATCAACATTTTGTTTTTTTTTCTCTCATTATTCGATCGTTTACAGACTTATGAAGGGATATTCTTGATTCTCTTTTGGAGTTAAGGGGAACAGCGGTATTATGTTTTCACGAGATACATTCCGGCTTGCTTCAAAGACGAACTGGGAATTGCTATTGCTTGTGTGTATAGGTCTGTGGGTGTGTACATTGAAAGAATTGAGCTACGTCGCCGTAACGCGCAGCCCTCTCAATTGAAGCCATTCAAGCTACAATAATTGACATCACGATGGCGTACGACGATCCTCGCGGCGGTATTCTGTACGCTTGAAACTCATAACGTTTCCGTCCCTTCATTCAAATAGCCACCGGTCCATTTTTTATGGTCTAGCATTTATTGTTACGATTATTTTGCAACGTTTGTACAATTCTTGTAAAATAAACAACGATAAAATAATCTTCAGCATTATTTGTAGTTTTTGTATTTTTTTAAGTACAAACTGTTGTGATATTTTTAAATATTAGAAACATATAAGTATTGTAAATATTTATGTACTTTTAAATAAATAATATACTATATTTTACAAATATTTATGTTTGAAAATAAATATTTAACAAATGTTGCAATAAATATTACACAAATATATTTCACAAATATGTATAGTTTTTTTTAAATAGTTTATAAATGTTGATACATATTTCTATGAATATTTTGATCATTAGTCCTTTATGAATATTCGGCCAAATGGATCAACTTTCAATCTTTTTTATTGTTTTTTTCATTCATCCATCTATCGTAATTTTTTCCAAGAAATGAATAATAAAACAGGACAAAAAAGTTGACGCCGTGTCGGCGATTTGTGGAAAGTTGAACGTCAGATGATTGTAATTGTTCAGCAGTTACTGAAACGTGTCAGAGAATCTTCCTACCGTTCAATGTACAATTGCTGACTATTCGTGTACAAGAGATTATGCAAACGTTTTTTTCTCCGATATAACACATTCATTCCACTAATATGTACAGCTGTTATTCATAATCTGTGTTCACGAGTCTATGAATATGTATCTCTTCAGCTCGATAATATTGTACAATCAATCACTGATGAATGATGAAACATCATGAAACCTGTGTGATTCCCCGATACTGGTTTATCGGTAGAAGTAATTATCCAAATAATGTTCAAGCTTCATTATAATTTATTTTATACTAATTCAGAATAAATTATTCATTTTTGGTACACTCGCGGTGAAAAATGTTAACTCGGCAAGTACAATGGCGATTGTTTAAAAAATGTTACCAAATCACATCTTGATGCACAGTCTTATTTATTTAAGGGGTTAAATTTATGTGAAAAATATTTAAAGTAACTTTTTGCTAAAGTAAAGTAAAATTAAGTAAAGTAAAACAAGGTTCAACCTTATGGTTTAGGAACTATAGGTCGAAAGTGAACTTCTGATTGCAGCGAAAGAATTGTTAGTCAACCGGAAATCGTTTTTTCCCACGAGATCATGTTTCTTTTTCAAATAATGTACACAATTTTTCGGCATTTAATGAAACAAGTTTGGTACTCGTTTTATTAGTTATCAAAATCGAAGATTTCTTTGTACCTCGAAAAATCCAAAAAACTCCTTCTGTTTTGATTATTGAAAGACGATGAGGAAAATGCTCGGTCAAAGTTCAGTCAGTATCGTTTATATAAAAAAATATTCGACAATCCCTCACTTTAAAAAATGTTTTACGAGATTGTTTAAACGATCGATAATCATAAATACGTTTTTATGAATTTTGATACGAAACTCTGTTAATTTGCAAGGAAATAAATATTCAAACAGTTGTTCGATGATCTTAATTATTCCTTTAAAATTAAGTTCTACAATCAACCTCTAGTAAGCCCTTCAACCCAAAATAAAATTGTAATCCAGATTGTTTAAACTATCTTTAACGAATTTCAATGCAAATGTGCTTTTACAAAATTCGGTACATAATTCTGTAAATTTGCAAGCAAATAAAAGTCCAAACAATTATTCCTTCAAAATGAATTTCTTCGAACATCCCTGATTTTTAAATCGTCACAGCAGACTAGCCCCTTAATCTAAAATTGTAATCCTAAAGTCCAAGGCCATACAGTCGCGAGAGTCATATTCTTCCCGCATCAATCTGCATGTGTACGTCCATGTGCATGTGTCAGTAAAGAGACGATGCGGACCCGGAGAGAGAAAAAAAAACTTTGACAGACGTGGGGATAATAGCCAATGCCGCGAGCTACGGGAAGACGACGGAGTTTTCTCGCTCTTCTTGGTGAACGCATGGACCACTCTAACCTTGGGGTTGTAGGATTTTTTTACCTCTGTGACAAGCATTCATAGGACTCTTCAGCGAGGCTTCGGAGAATACGAGAGCTCGGTTTCTCCGAGTGACGTTAAATCAATGCCTGAGATGCGAACCGACTTGGAAGTATGAAAAATAATGTTTTTCAATGGTGAAACAATCGGTTGTTTCAATCGGCGAGTGCGCACAATAATTGCTGAACGAAACGGACTACACCTAAACAACCGGTCCTCTTGCGGTGATCGAGGTTATCTTGGAGATTTGGACAAATATACGAGACTTTAGAATTCCGGCAGACACATTCCATTCCATTTTCTGCTGACCAGAGTATCGCTTCGCGTTCCCCCCCTGCGCTTCATCGCGTCCGGCGCCCAACGAGTTGGCTTCTCAGGCATCCAAAAGGGGACGGATTTCTCGGTCTGAAGATCCGACGGACGCATACCGAACGCGAGACACACGGACCAACCGCAAACCGTAATCAAAGCTGGACCCAGTCCGGGGTATTCGATTTTAAATCACTGCGAAAATCGCCTGGGGACTTCTGACTCCTTGTTGTTTTATACCGATCACCAAATACCGATCACATGATCTTAGATACAAAAAATGAATTATTGTTCGTCTCTATATTGAAACTTAATCGTGATATTCCTTGATCGAGCATTTGAAGTGTCATCATGATCATTGGGTACTTGGAGAAAGAACATTTGTTGCGGAACTTTCACGAAATGATTGAAGATCATTACCATTTGAACAAAGTCAATAAAAATTGATAAATACACGAAATAAATATAGAAAACTAAATTTCGTTATTTCCTTGCCCACGAGACGGTTCCCATGCATACAAACAAAAGTGGACGTGACGATGTACAAGAAAAAAAGCGTTGCTTTTGTTCCATCATCCGGTATGAACTGGGTCGAACGAAACGTGATGGCACACTTTTTTCGAGAACACAGAAAAACACACGACTCGGCTTTTTCTCCCCTCAAGGATCGCGACGAGGAATACTTGCAAGTTGGAGTGAGTCGGTCGAATTTTCGTTATTGTCGAAGAATAGAAACGGTGGAGGAACGCACCGCGGGAGTTCCCTGCGGATAACAAGAGCCGAGCAATTTCGGGGAATGTTACCGTGCAGAAATTCGGGACTGTGCCTTTTTTGGTGGAAATCGTCGGAGGAAAACTGCGGGAGATATTTGTTCGATTTGTGGTATTGTGTGATGGAGAGAGATGTAGAATAGGCAAAGAATGAGTTAGAAATATTGTGTGTATCCGTATGTTCATTGGTGATGTCGATCTTCGTAGAATTTCGTAGGATCTTCTGATATCCAAGCATTGGCCATGATGTCAAATGGAATCGTGTGTGAAACGGTCGTCACGGAAAGGAACGTGAAAAATCGTGGGTAAGATGTCGAGTCGGGAAGAGCCCGTGAGGGAACACAGGTGTGACGTGTGCACACAGGTGAGAAAGAATCGATGCAGGGAAAATAAATTGCGTCTCATCAGTCTTCCGTCGCTAGCTCATTGGAGACAAGGACATTGAATGAACGGGCCTAGATAAATCGGCGTGTTGGTTGCGAGGCAAGTGTCGTTACAGTGGACGAAAATCCTAAGCTAGGGGTGTGTCCCCGAGGGATGTTGAATTCTTTGGCGGAATGATGAAGAGCGGTAGCAAGGTGTTTTCCAAACAAATTGTAAATATTTGTTGGATTTCAGAGAGTTCCGAAACAGAGTGGATCTTCGTGGGTGGTTGAATAGATAGCCGATTGGTTTGGGCAGCGCAAAGACGGTAATTGACGGACTCACCAACACCAGCAACATGAATCTTCTTCATCCATGGATAAATAACTCGATCGCCATTTTCCTCGTCGTCCTCGTCATCCTCCATCATGCCCGGTGACCCGTCCATCATTTGGTCATCGTCCAAATCATCCTGATCCGAAGCGTCGTCCATGTGATGATGCTGAGGGTTCTGGATGTGTTGCTGATGCTGTTGATTGGATTGTTGCTGGGGTTGAAGATCAGGCGAGTTGTCTCTGTGCAGGGAGCCCGATCCCGTCGGACTGCAAACATTGACGTCGTGCGATTGCTGCTGTTGACTCTGGGACGATGGATGTTGCTGCTGGAGTTGTTGTTGCTGAAGGGGATCCGGTTGTTGAACGTGACTAGTTAGAATGGAGGGTGATAGGGCTGTGGATCCCAGAACAGTGGATGAAGGTACCGAAGGCTGTTGTTGTGGTTGCTGTTGTTGTTGTTGCTGTGGCGGTGGTTGCTGAGATGGAGGATGAGACGGAGGTGGCTGGTTCTGCATAGATGGAGGACATGTAAGAGGCGGCTGTTGAGCTTCCGGTGGCATTGCGAGGGCCGCGTGATGGTGAGGATGAAGACTGGCATGATGAACCGCATGAACCTGATGATGCGGATGATGAGGACCGTAATAACCACCGTAACCCGCGTAACCGCCGTTCAAAGGAACTGCGGATGCAGCACCGTAAGGCGTCGATGCAGCTTGATGATGATGCTGATGATAACCGTACTGCAACTGATGGGACTGCGGATGACCGAGATGATGGCCACCGCCGAAGAAATCCGCCCCGGTCGACGGAATATAATTACTCTGACTGTACTCCTCACTCGGTGGAAACTTTGGGTCAACGACGACTGACGCAGCAGCTAAATGATGATGAGGTCCGGGCTGTTGATGTTGCTGATGATAACCGCCGCCCGCGGACGGGTTCATCAGAAAAGAACTCATTCCTGAAACCCTTATCCACTTGATTATAGATTTTCAATGATCGACTGTTTGCAGATTTGCACTTCGAAGCTACCGTACCGTTTTCTTCCTCGTTTATCAATGAAATCGTCCACGATTCCGACACTTTTACAGCACTTTCGCGCACAGCACGACACCGTGTTCCATCCTTGTGAACGATGACGCCACTTTTTCACGGATTTATGTTTTCCCTCCCAACGTTTTCTTTTTTCTTCTTTTCGTCAAATTACACTCGATCGTCGATCCTTACGAGGGTACTTTCGATTCGCGTGGGCAGGCAAGAAAAAAGCCGCGAACGAGGCTACACGGGCGGCTAGCGAGCCCGTCAAGTCCGGGACCCGTGCGGGTTGCGGCACACGAGAGACGAGGCTACAGTCAGTGGCACCAGGCAGCTCAGGTCCCCGCCCACTGGCGACCAATTACCATACCACGTGATCCAACTGGCGAGCCAATCAGAACAAGCCCGAGCTCGCGACCATGATGGATAACAGGCACGCATGCAACATGTGAGTGGCGCCCCGCGATACCAATGCGGCAGGTGCAACAACTTCGTGCAATCCCTCTAGCTCTCTTATCCCCCCTTTATTACCCTTTTATCTTCTTACCACGAGTATATTGATGGAATATCACGATCAATCGTTGTTCTACCGATTACCATTTCTTTATCACTATCTCGCTCATCTTTTTTGAAAAATCCTCTTGTTCTCACTTCGGCAATTCTTTTGAGTATCGAACGAAACCCATTACTATGGATTGCTCGTGATTGCCTATTTGCTTCACTGTCTATTCAAGCCAAGTTTTATCACGTAGCGTTTATTCAACTTCACTTATTTCGTAGAAATTAATCGATTCGTTGCTGTTTTTTTTTCGATGCTTCATCGTTTCATAAGCTCGTTGAGCTGGCCAATTCGATAACACGCTTCACTGACACGAATCTTGAAAATGTTTTATAAACAAATATAATTGTGAATTTCGTTGAGATTTTTTTTTTATTGATATAAAATTCAACGCGGTGAACGTATACGTCTCGTTCGCGAATATCGGTCGAGTCCCGCGGATTTCTGAACAGCCTAGCGGTGCCTCGACACAAACTCGTCTGGCAACTCGGCACGGTTGGTGAGAGGACTCCCTCCAGGCTCGGTTTAGACAGCGGCTGTGACGGCGGCAACGTCTCATCTGTGGGCCCCTAGCACTCGCTCGAGAAACCTCTCGCCCCACCCTCCGTAGGATATCCCCTCTCCTGGATGAACAACACGAGACCAACCCCTGTCAGAACTGAAACCCGTGTGCTCTGAGTGGCTTCTCTCCTTGGGTCTATATATGTGTATATATGTGTGGGTATTCGTATATCTGTATAGAAATATACACCATACCACCCTTATGTGCAGCCCTCGTGGCTTCGACGAACGAGGGTGGAGAGTACTCCTACGCTACGTCGTCATCCTCGTCCCTTTTCTCAATAACACACGCCTACGGACCTAGCTCTGACGAACACCATTTTTTTCATCTTAAGGAAAATTCAACTTTTGAAACAAAAATAATTTTACGTAATAATCGCTGTGGATTCTAAGCCTTCTTTTTTAGGCTAAGTGTGAACTTGTGATCGAAAATGTTATCTACTTTAGAATTGATTGGTACAATTCAAGTTGACTTTTTGTAAAGAATTAGTATTATTATTAGAAGTTTATTACCATTTATTTTGCACTATCTTCATCATGTTCGATTAATCTTGGAAAAAAGTATATTTGGGTTATACTTTTTTTTTAATCTAGTGAAGTATTTCGTATGAGGTTTGTTTGAAAGGTAAATTTCAGTAAGATATTTTGTGGAATCTGTTTTGTGTATTTACTTGTTGTATTATTCGGGGAAATGAGATTTCGAAGATTTTCATCGAGCAGTTTCATCGTCGCCATGATCAACTTTATATAAGCTTTAATGTCGGTGGTATCAGCCCGAGATAAAGGTTAGCATATTTATATGAACGTACTATTAAAAACCGTAGAAATATGTGATCATCCATTTAAAAAAGGTGACGGGATTAGGCTACTGTGTAAAGCAAAAATTGGACTTATTCGAAAAAAATTGACATTGACGAAGTTAGTAAAATGATTGATAAATCATTTGGATATTTATTGACATGATCACGTACATTAACAAAGTTGGGTACCAACATTCATCGAAAATATTCATTATTGCAGTGGTTTGAAAGTATCCCCTAAAGAATCAAGAACGAAAAGAAGAGTGTTAAAAGAATGTTTTTAAATTTATTTCTCGAACAATAATTACATCATTATTATCAATAAGTGGTAAAAAAAAGGCAGAAGAATATTATTATCCTAAAGAAGTGTACCAAAAATTTCAAGATGTTTATTACACGTCGAGCAATTATGTACACCCTTTTTAAAAACATAGTTTAAAAAAAATACGTTGAAAGTTTGACCAGCAATTTTATCGTAATCACAAGTTGCCTTACAATCCACAAAAATACTGGACCTCCCGCTTTAATTTGAGTTGCTTCGAATAACGAACAATTCCCAAAATTTGTCCAGCAGCCTAAAGAATCGTCGTTCATACATCGAAAATATTTACAAAATAAACAAAATGGCTCAGTGTACGATTTTTCCAATGTTTTTTTTTCAACAAAATATTTCGTCAATTATTTTCACTTTTTAACTTCTTTTCCCACTTTTCGAGTGTTTTGACTACCAAAGGTGTACCATGATTCGAAAGAACGTTTTTTTTCAGGGAAAAAATACAGCTGATTCAGTTGTCACCCGGGTAACCAGCTGTCCATGTTTTTTGTATTACCTCGAATCAGGGGACTTTGCAACGTCAAAATCAAAGAGAGAAACAATGCTTACACATTCTAGGTCTAGTAGGGTTAGAATGATCAAGCACTTCGTTCGTACGGTCTTAAACATAGCTAAAACAATCAACCTCCGTGAAAGAGAGATGCGTGAGAAGAAACGTGTCCAATGGTTGTACCGAGTAGTCATTCTTGGCTATGTCTGCCTTGACCGCCATGATCAGTACTGAATCGATCTCGTAACGTGTGCTCTAGAAAGTGTTCTTACGGCACACGCGGCCAAGTACACCGTGTAAATGTCTACGCACACGCACATACATATATGAGAAGTTAGCGAGAAAAGATCGCGTACTGTCAATGTGGGTAATAGGTACTGTAACGTTGAAGGCAAAACCCGCCGAGTCATTGCGCAAGGAGTCGACTCATTCTTGCCGTTTTATGCTGCCGACGCCGCTACCTAAGCGCGATCTCGACGAGGAACGTGTGGTGGCCGCCGCACGATGAAATACACAATACCGTGTATTTACATGCGCGCACGCGTTGTAAAAGTCTTCCTTAAAGCGAGTTGATTCTTTTTTTTGTTTGTTTCAGTTCTACGAAAAATCCGAAAAACTCTATTAATGAGAGGGAGGACAGAAGTTGCATGGATTTTCTAGGATTTTGGTTCGTGGTACGAGGGCACAGGGAAACTGAGGGAAAACTTCGTTGATATCGGTGACCATTGATCGAGTTACAACTTCGTTGATAGGAAGGAGGAAGCAGCTATATTTAGTTGATAGGATGTTAGCTCGTTGCAGGAGGGCACAGGGAAAGTGAGGAAAAATCTTGTTGATATTGGTGGCTATTAGTCGAGTTCCAACTGCATCGATGATAGGAAAGGAAGCAACGATATGGATTTAACAGAATCGTAGTTCATTGTACGAGGGCACAGGAAAACTGAGGGAAAACTTCGTTGATATCGATGACCATTGATCGAGTTACAATTTGATTGATAGGAAGGAGGAAGCAGCTATATTTAGTTGATAGCATGTTAGCTCGTTGCAGGAGGGCACAGGGAAACTGAGGAAAAATCTTGTTTATATCTGTGGTCATTAGTGGAGTTCCAACTTCGTCAATGATAGAAAAGGAAGCAACAACATCGTTTTAACAGAATTGTAGTTCATTGTACGAGGGCACAGGGAAACTGAGGAAAAACCATGTTGATTCTGGTAGCTATGAGACGGGTTTCAGTCTAGATATTGAAAAATCAGTAAAGCTACCTCGTCAGCTCACCTGACCGGTCATTCATTTAAGTATTGCCTTCCTCCAGGATCACCTGGCACCAATAATGTTCCCTGGATTAAGCCAGCTCTAAAACGAAACGGCAAATTAATTTGAGTCAATCATCGCATACGACACGGTCCGAATTTGTCCAGGGCAGGTTTTGAAAAATGGCGTCACTAATCCTTGGATATTCGACTGACGAGTGTTTGAACGTGTCGCATAACCGAGTCATCCGGAGCCCGGGGTATTTCGCAAATCAAGAGATCAGATGGTGAAGTAGAAACGTCGCAGCTTTGGGGTGGCGAAAATATCCTTGCGGAGCGGAAACTCTGATCCTGACGTACCAACGGGAGAAGCTGTGCGACGGAGATCCCGAGAATGCAACGGACAATAGACGTGACAGTTGGACTGTACACCAGTGTGTGTGTTCGTTTCTGGCCTCAAGGCAACCGTGAATAATTCATATAAATTATTCTCCCTCACGAAGAGAAATAAAAAGAGAGAGAAGGATCGAAGGGAAAAATGGAATCCATCATGTGTGCGTGTGGGTTATATCGTTCCGTTTGTACGACTGTCTACGACATTCCTACAATCGACCGAAGAGCATCAAAATGATCGCGTTGTAAACCCTGAAATAGATACGAGTACGAGTGTATCGAATTATTCGTTTTCCCATCTAAAAGAAAAATCAAGCTTGAGAAATTTTGGTTTTCTTCATACCCGCCATCTTTTTTTAAGCATTTTTCCTTTACCAAGTCTTTGATGCTCCGATCGATTTTTCCAATACCTATAACTGCGATGAATCTCATCTTCGCACTCTTAGGATTCGATTAACGATCACTATTATCGATACACTGAATCGAAGAAAAAAATATAATTGTTGAAGAATTCACCGAGACTCCGCGATGCGTGAATCATTCGTAATTTCGTTCGCCCACGTTGCCCACCAATATTCTTTCACTTCCGGGTGTCAGAAGCAGGAATTGCTGTTGCAGAGAAGAAAGAAACAGAAAAGTAATCATTCCTCTCGTACGTTTCGAATTTCGCCAACTTGCTGTTGAATTCTTCCGAATTGTATTTGGAGAAGGAAGCAGGAGATGATGAGGAAGGGAGAAAGAAAGAGGAATGAAACGAAACGGGCAATTCCACATTGCTGTGTGGCTGAGAGCCACGTCACCTGGTTTTTGTTCCCTCAACGACGACGATGATGGCGCGTGTGTTATAAGAGGAGCAGACCACCACACACCTAAAGAACTCCGAAAGAGGGTCTCGCTTTTTCAACTAGACGCCGAGATCTTCGACGCCCCCTCGACCCGGCGTCCTTCCCAAGAGCTTGCAACAAGGGAGGACGTCATCTTTTATTTCTACTTTTTTTCGCCTATTGTCCGACCACTCGACACGTCCACCAAGCTCTCGTTTTTCTTTCACATTACTTCGGACACGTATGTGTCTACATGACAAAATAATATTCTCGACGCGTTATATCTGGTAATATTCGCCATCAGTAAACATTTTTCAAGGACGATCTACACATTTAAGGGGATGACGAACATGGCTCCGTTCACTTCGAAATTTTGAAACCACTATTCTCGTAACCAGCTAAACCAATCGGTATGAAATTTGTCGTATGCATTCAAGACGATGGCACCGACGGCCTCCTGCTCGTCATTTTGGAAAAAAATGTTTCATCCTTGAGAAATCGCGACGAGAAACCGAGAACACGATGCCGTCCACTTCGAAATTTTCAAACCACTATTCTCCTAAACGGCTAAACCAATCGGTACGAAATTTGTTGTGTGCATTCAGGACGATGGCACCGAGGTCCCTCCGGTCACCATTTTGAATGAAAACATTTCATTCTTGAGAAATCGCCGTTTTAAACGTAGCCTATCTCTCTTGCACTCGTGTGTCACGTGGTAATTTTCGTCATGCCCTAGAATGAATCGTTGATTTTGGGGGACTGAGCGACCCTCGAAATAATAAATATGTAAATATATGAGAACTAAGGGCGAAGCAAATATGCGGGGTAATATGTAAGGAAAGTCTAGCTAGAAAACAGTGTGTGCGTGCACAGCATTGTTATTTGAGTTTGATAGGCCTGCGTGGAAGTGATCAGGTGTAAAAGTGTCAGCCGTGGTGGAAGCACGTGTCTAACGCCATAAAACGATAACAATAATATAAAATAACTTTTTAAACTAAAACACCTAATTTTTGGTAGTTTACTATCGTTTCCGTTTATTTGACTTCCTGATATTGATAAGGGATATAGGTAAGTCAATAATTATACCTATACTTTAATAAAAGTCTAAATATAATTTTTAAATTATATTTAGACTTAGACTTAACAAACTTAGACTTATATTTATACTTTTATTAAAAAGTACTAGTTATTAATACAAAAAAAACTTTTTGTCGAAAATGTTCGAGGTTATTACATGATTTATTGTTTAATATTGGAATTAAAAACATTTTGATTAGATTTTTATTAAACTTGACCGTCTCCAAGAAACTTCCCGGGGACTTTGAGTTTTGAAATTTTACAATCATCCATCTATAAGAAAAACGTTTAGAAAATGTTTAACGTTTTATTTAATAAAACTAATTAAATTCCAGAAGTAGGACATAATTTAGATGTAAACAAATCTTTTTACATAACAAACTGTTATTCAAGGTATTAAAAGGTAGAATATAATTCTTTATTTTGCAAAGTCACTTATATGTGACTATAAATAAAAGCTTCTGGGATTCAAAATTATATCTCTGATCGCCATCTGAGAAAAGTGTTGAACAAAACCCTTCTCGGTGAGGATTTCTATCAACATTTCACGACCACAAAACCAAGATAGGTTTCCGTAAAACCCTGCTATTCCAAATTACCAGCATTATGCCAAATATCCTTTAAAATCCCTTCCTCCAAATATCGAAGTTCGAATTCATATTTTATGACTTCTCGAATATCCCAATCAGTACGAGAGCAACTATAAAAGAGAAAAAAGTTCGTTACTCGTTATTGACATTTCGCAATGGATTACTCCTGTTCACTGGCCTTCCATATAACACAAATAGAAAATTATTTTCGAGGTAATTCGTATTATTCTAACGGGGTGCCGGAGGGTGAGATGTAAAAAAAGCAGTCTACGCGTTTTACCCTCGCATTTTCGAGGTTGGCTCTTCCGCGTCTCCGCTCGTGAATTTTTTTTTTCCTCTTGAAGCTCTTCCTCTTAGTCCCCATTATCGCAGAGCGAGTGTCAGCCGAACAAGATATTGTACGCCCTCGCAGAAATATTTCTCATATTCTCCATATACAGATATATATATATTTATTTCTTTTCGTACGTTTCTCTCGATACGAAAGACCATCGCTCCTTTTCCTTTTTTTTTAAACATACATTTATATTTTTATATATATTATATACGTAATACTATTTATATGTATGTATATGTTTATGTATATATACTTTTTTGCTTCTCTCTTTTTATCTGGTCTTTATCTACCCCCGCGCAACGAGGAGTTCGGTAAGGCTCTCCCTCCTTACAGTTCTCGGTCGTTCTTCGCTCGCAGAGAGTGAGCTTTTCGCTTCTCCTCGGGTTCTTCCGGCGAAACACGATCAATCACTTCTTCGTGTCTCCTGGCGTGACACCCTTCCCGTGCTTTTACTCCCACACTGCCATCCCTTAGTACCAAACGAGAGGCAGAGTGAGAGAATGAGGGTGTCCATCTCCCTTGGGTTATATATGTATGTTATATATATATATGTCATTTCTTTTTTTTTTGTTTTTTTTTAGATCAGATATGCAACGTGTATACTTTTCTCGTTACGGGCACCCCATCCATTTTGCAATGCGAGAAACGCCGATATGAAATTCTGTACACAAATGGCGAAGAATTTTTCGATTTTATATCGTCGTGGCAAAACTTGGGGGACCTTCGTGCTTTCGAAAAGTTTTCCTGGCATTTCTGTTATTGATTTTTATAATTTATTGTATAAATATTTGTTATCCGTTTTTTTTATTGTTTCTATTCGGATGAATCGAGTTACTAATTTTTATTTATTTATCTTATTTGCAAGTATTAAATATATCTTGTGGTTTATTTATGTTTTATTGTTTTTATTCGTAAAAATTAACTGGACTTAACTAGAAATTAACTGGAAATTGGACTTTTAAATTTTTAGCAGTTAGGGCAATCAAAATTTCATTCGAGGTAATAATATTTTCCGAGTATTTGATTTAAAAAATTCACAAACACTTATAGCCCAATCGAAGTGTATTTTATTACAGTAGAGAAATGATATTTTGTAAATAGGTTATTTTAAAATTAGTCAGTGAACTTTCAGTGTAATTCTTCACTGCATGTTTCTGGTATATTTAAAGGAACTAAAATATATATGGGTATATTTACAGCGAAAACTAAATATTTAAGGTAACTAAATATTTTTATTTATATCGAGGGCTTTCTTCACTCAGGCTTATCATCGCCATAATCAACGTATTTCCTAACCTTCCAATGTCTCTAAAATCATCATTAAATAAAGTTACGCACGATTTGATACGGTAATGATTTATTTATAAAAAATGTCGAAAAAGACTACATATATCAAATATATTTATAAATAAATGAAGGTCGACATGTTTCAACTATAAACCATTAAATTTGATACACGAAACATTGAATGGTGGCATCGACGAAACACGTTGAGATACACGTGAGAACATATTCGATAATCTATAACGATTAGTGGAAGATTTTCGAGACGATTTTATAATAGATCGTAGCAAGAGTTTTTCACGCTTCCCACCCTCTTTTCCTTCTCTGTCACGATCACCGCATAGTTGCCCAGAGAACAATGTAAAACACCTTTTTCCACGCGTCTATCTCTCCCTCCATCGCTCGCTAATGATAAATGAAAGATCCCTGGGTCACGGAACGCGGGGCTTCACAAAATTTAATATCAATCCCGGAGAAGGCGCGCGGTACTCATTATAGCCCATTAGTAAAGTTTTAATAACGCCTGAGAAAGAGGGCGCGGGTGGACAGGAGCAGAGGAGGACATCGATGCCCCAGGGAGTCTATGGATACAAGGATCTACGAAGGACAGTAAAAGAGGAGCAATTCTGTAAATGTGTCTGTATTTGACAGCGATTTATCTTTTTCGTCAGTATTATTATATACATTAAGTATGATCTCGCGCTGAGTCGCGCTCTTGTAACTTGTTGATCGGTAATACCGATGGCCCTTTCTCATTATGTCCTGGCAATAAGGTCGTTTCCAAACTTTTCGACAATTCTTCCTGCAATGTTACTTTTCGAAGAAAATTTAATTAAGTCCATGGAACAGCGAAACGAAACGAGAAGAAAAATGCGAAGAATAAACTATATTTGGAAAATTAAGGGGTGGTAAAACTGAAAAAGAAATCGCGAAATGGTTGAATCAATTAATTGAAGAGGAAGATTCAACGAACGATGGTGGAATCGTAGATTTAAGGGAAACTTCATGATTATTAATGGGTAGTCGAATGTTAAATAAATGTCGAACTTCAAACACGTTTTTTTTTTTCGAAATAGTTTATTTTTTGTAATACGGTGCATACTATTTTTTTCCTGTTGACGGAATTGAGATTTGGTACTCATGTTTAGGGAAATAGTCGATCGACTAAAGTTTTAATTAATGTTCTATTAAATCAAAATTATCGTTTTTATTTCGTTAGTTTTTCATATTTTTATTAACTACTTATTAAATTCCATTTCGTATTGTTTACATCCGTTTCTGGATTTAAATCCATTAACCCAAAAAACCATGATTTCTTAGTTTCGTTAAAATCGAACGATTTTTCAAATGTGCAAATTTTAATTTAAGAAATCGGAATTCAATTGAATTAAGCGATCTCAAAAACCACGATTTATCAAATAACAGGCGTATTGTTATATTTACAACAAAAAATGTGTTTTTTAATAGTCACGTATGTTTCGTAATGGGAAAATTGTACTTTCATGAAACATTTAGAGGCTATCCAATAATTCAAATCGATTTATCGAATTCTATACTATTTATGACGTTATTCCCCACTTTATTGAATTTAGATTCAAACACCCCTGAGATTCCATCCGATCGATCTTTCTTCAAGAGAGTGAATGGTATTTTGACGTTTCATTTTGTTGCCGAAAGAATGAACCATTTTTCTGAGGACATTTTTGTAATTGGTGTAGAATTATTTTCCAGGGAGCGATCGCTCAGTTTGGAATTTCACGCGTGTCTTTCGGACAAATATTCTGTTTGGGAGGGTAGAGAAAAAAAATGGCAAAATATTTTCGTATATCGATGATGCTGCTCGGTCCTCTTCGTGTGCACGAAAAGTGCGAAAAACCTGAGAAGGCACACGTACAAACGAGGACGAGTCCCCGAGGATTCAATTCTGTTTGCTGAGTCACGGAATCGCGTGACTAACCCTGAATACTATCCCTTTCTATCTCTCCATTTTCATGCGAGTCCTGCACAAGGAAAACTCTTTGGAGAACGATTTTGGGCTGTGCAATCACTGGGGACTTTTTCATTGTCGATCGAGACACTTTTCTCCGACATTTCATACAAAAAACTGCGTAATTTTTTCAAAAAAATCCACAACACTAAAAGAACTTGCAAACGTCAAAAAATCGCAAATTGACTGTAGTTGAAGTAAATAAAAAATTATTTATTTAGTAATAGTGGACGTCAATTTTTTTTCTAATGTACATCCACGAGCAATTTATATTTTAATGTTGTAATATCTGCAGGGTGTTTGGTGAATCGACACATTCCGTTTAAGCTATAAAAGTAGACATTCATTTCCCGTCACAAGGAGTCTATCGATTTACCAAACACCCTGTAGATAGGTGCAATGAATTACTTATTTTAATAAATTAATTGATGTTACAAGTTTTATTTTTATTAAATTGGTTCACATTATAATATTATATTATGTATGTTTCATATTATTCAAAAACCGAAACAAATGTTTTTTTTTATTCGATAGTATTAACTATTATTACCATTATTAATAATTGTATTATTCAATTTTTTATTACTAAACTCCAAAACCGAGATAAATATTTTCTTGTTTAATTAAATCAATTAAATAAATTGACATTACAATGCTTCTTTTTGTAAAAATGGTTTATATTATAATATTGTATTAGACACGGTTTATATACTTCAAAACCCGAAATAAAAAAGGATTTCGTAAATTTCCTCAAATATAAAAGTGGATTTGAATATTTCTTCAAACGGTCATACAAAACATTGGATTTTTTTCGCTATCGAAAATACTTTATCCATACACTGTCCTCTCATGCTTCAAGCAGCCTAAAAATTTTTTCCGCGGCGGAACGTTCAAGGCCGTGGGTGGCAAAATTCTAGAGTGGTTAAGGATGCTGAAGAGTTTTCTCGCGCAAGGCTAAACTCCGCCAACGAGAGTGCCTCTCGAAAACGAGACGCTCGAAACTGCGGTAACTGCTTTTAACGCTCGAGCAAGAACTGATCGTCAGAACCAAAAAACAAAAATTAAAAAAAAACGGAAACTCCACTTGACACTCGGTAAGAATGAGAAGGCCTAATTGGTGAAGGATCATGAGCCTCGAAAATACGCGGAGACTATAACAAAGTGTCTCGTCACTTTCGGGGCTCGCACTAACGACTGTTAATCAGCTCGTTTTGCTGTGCTCGTGTCGTTAACACTTCGAGAATCACGGGAGAACAAAAAGCGAGAGAGAGAGAGAGTGAATCCACACGGGACCGATTGCTTCGAGTGTCTTCAGGATAGATATTCACGCTCTGGTGTGCTTGACGAGTGGACGTGTCAACGACGAAACTGCGAGCTTCCTCGTGCTCATTTTCGTTTCTTACCTCCGTGAAACAATCCTGAAGAAGACAACTCTGGTTGAGTTTTGGCCGAGAAAATACCTTTGCTTCATTATTCTTATTCTTTTCGGGCAAAAACATTGTTCAACAATCTGGCACCACTAATAGTTGCATACCTTCGTTATATACATCTCAAAAAATGTTTAATTTCAAAATTTAACATTAATCATTTTAAATGAAATTCCAATTAGGAAAACAATTTTTTGTTTTCTTAAAATAGATAATATCGATAAATACGTGATTGAGCTTTTTGTTATCGTATTTAAATCGTTATACAAAAATTGCTGTCTTTGTGTTTTTAATTTTTCGACGAATGATGATGCGAGGATTGTGTATTAAATTAAATAAATTTCTTATTTATTAAATTAAATAAATTTCTCATTTATTAAATTAAATAAATTTCTCATTTATTAAATTATAATAAATGAGGAAAGTGTTGAGGAGCAAAACGTCTGTTAAGAGCAAACTACTTGGACTAGTACTTCAAGTAGTTCATCAATAAGTGATTTTTCTTATCAAATTTATTACATAACTTCATTTGAGAATATCGCTAATATCTCTACCGGATTTGTTTTACAATTATTTTTTCCAGCTAACGGAAAATTAGGTGTAGTAAAAAAAGAACCATGATTGTTATAATACATGGCTTTGGAAAATCATGGTTTTCTTTTTGCTACACCTAATATGTTAAAGTCCGTATACACATGATCTGTGTTAAGAAATTGTGTTCTTTCGAATCAACGATACAATTTATGGCCTCAAAAGTGGGTCATCACGAGCGAAAGTAAAGCAGATTGCAAACATGTTTTCGGAAGAATCGCTTTTCGTTTGGAAAATGCAAATGTACGGGCAAGTGCGACAGGCTAAAAGACAACTTTTCCGGATGACCTTCCGGCGGCAATTAGGAACCTCCAAAAGGATCGTCCGCTCGTGTTCTCACTCCCTGTCGAGAGTCTGCGGCACGAGACCACGTTTGCATACACGAAAATCGTCTTTGCATTGTTCGTAAAAGGATCGAAACCCCCTGTTGACTTCGTTTGACCCAGTTAACGTTTTCCAGAAGGGCTAATCGCTTCTTTGCCCCTCGACATCCGACAGAGCACCGCGAAGTGCACAACCCTTTCGACCTTCGGGTTTTCTCAATTTTTCAGGCTTTCCTTTGACCTACCTACCCAAATCGTGGCATCGGCTATTTTTTTTCGACGATTGTTGTTTCACGATCCTTTGATTCGATAGGCTTTAAAATGTTACTAGATGAATGTTAAAGCATCGAAATTCTTCAAAAGTTGAGGAAGGATAGTTTTTTCTAAAATAACAGTAGGTATATGAATTATTTAAGAATTTTTCACTAAATAACTTAGAAAATATAAACGTATGATTGACAAAACCTCAGTCAAGTACATGCCAATATCGCTAAATTCGACTTAAATTATTATAGAAAGTAGAAATTTAACCTTTATAAATATTAATAGAAATATTAATTCATCATAAATTAGCTATTTTTAAGTACTTTAAAATTTGTTATGAGCAACGTAATTTCTAAGGTTCTAGGTTACTAGATGAATGTTAAAATATCGAAATTATTCAAAAGTTCAGGAATGATAGTTCTTTCTAAAATAATAGTAGGCCTATATGAATTATTTAAGAATGTTTCACTGAATAACTTAGAAAATTTAAACATATGGTTGACAAAACCTCAGTCAAGTACATGCCAATATCGTTAATTTTGACTTCAATTATTATAGAAAGTAGAAATTTAACTTTTCTAAATATTAATAGAAGTATTAATTTATCATAAATTAGCTATTTTTAAGTACTTTAATATTTTGGGTGAGCAACGTAATTTCTAAGGTTCCCGAAGAAAATATCATTAATCTGTCATATTTGCTGTAGCACGTGCACAAAGGTATTACGTTGCACTATTTCCTGCTCGAATTTGAACACTTTGACTTGTTGGGTGTCTATAAGACCAATTTTCACATTTTCAAATACAGCCTTTGTAATATTTGACTTATTGGCGTGCGACTACTTACATAAGTACTAAATTTAAGAATATTCGCTTGCAAAAATAGTTGGAATTGTGTTTATCTTCGGCAAACCGAATGATCGGTTTTTACAGATGCGGAATCCCAAAATGAGATATTCACTTTTTTGTATGTGAATTTTTTCCTGCTAATTTTTTCTACGACTGATATTGCTCAAAAAACGTATTAAATGTCACAGTCTGTAATTTGTTTTTTTTTTCTTAGCTTGTATGCGTATAACTAAATTCCAGAACAATTTCCGTAAAAAAATTTTAAAGAAGGAGAAGTACGTGCCGTAAAAAAAATTTCAAAACAGAAAGAAACTATTCGAACAATTATTGTTTATTTACTTGAACTGAACGAATTTCAGCATTTTTATTTGGAAGAAATCGTAGGAATATTTCCAATCAGAAATTGGATTGTAACTCATCGAGTATAATTTGAAGACCAAGTATTCCGTCGCACAGTTATTTCTAGGACCAAATTATCTGTCGCACATTTACTTTTAATTGTGAACACATTGAGGTCACGTTGCATCGGAAAAACGCAGGCATGAGTTTTGTCTTGAGTTGGAAAAACGTTTTTTGTTCCAGTTCGACACTGATTTGACTTGGAATTAATAGTTGTATTTCCTGAGCACGGATTTTAGAGCAAGGGCTTTTTGTGGCATGGTCCCAACATGGCGGGAGATTTTTGGTCGTAGACGTAAGTGCAAAGGGATGTTTCGAATCTGCTGCGACTGTGCCATGCTCTCATTCGTTTTCTGTCTCTCGTCTCTTTTTTCCTCCCCCACTCTCCTCCCCCATTGGTCCTCCTCCCGCTCACCTCTTCGTCGTTCGAACTTTGGTCTCGGTCTCGCGCTTCACGGACACACGCATCACCCCCGTAAAGATTAATGGATTCGCATTGTCGGTATATTTTTTCACTCCATTTTTCGGGGTCCCACTTTTGAGCCTGAAGAATGTTCATTTTTCAAAAATTTTCACGTTTCGGGGGCTCATACCGGCTCTACGAGATGCACGTTTCTCACTTACCTCTCCCGACATTCACGCATTGCTCCCCCTTAAAATGCACAGGATCAGAGTTCCGTCAAAATTGCGCTGCCGATTCGGTTCCCTGCTAATGGTTTCGTATCGAGTTCACGGAGTTTCCTCCCTTTTTTTACCGGCCTCAAGTCCCACATGTGTTTCCAAAAACCGTTTGGTCGAAAAAAGTTGGGACTGTTTTTTTTTCGATAGAGCACGTCGATCTCTTCACAAAACAAAAATTTAACGCTTTCGAATTTTTAGATGAGCGCCATTATTTTTTTGGCGAAACCGCTCGTCTCTGTTGGCAAAAAAACAAACAATGCCGCGGGATTTCCAAAAATTCGAATCCGAATTAGACATTTTTTTGGCAAAACGGTTCTTCCCCTTTGCCAAAAAAAAACAGTAGAGGGTTCTTCCCCTTTGCCAAAAAAAAACAATAATAAGCCTGCGTTTTCGAAAATTAGATAAGACGTAGCGATTTTTGTTTTGCCAAAAAAGAAATAATTGCGCGCCCATTTCCGCAAATTCAAAAGCGTAAAATATTCAGGAAAACCTCGTTTTTCGACATTTTTCGCGGCAAGTCTCATAGGTCCCTGTGGAATTTCGCTAATAGATTTCATTGCGTTGGTGAACGTCAAAAAAGATTGTTCCGGCACGGGCGGCAACGAAAACCGAAGATTCTCGCTACGAGTCCCCAGAGGGAATCAGGGAAGAATACGAACTCGAAAATAAGACTGAGAGATGTCGGATTAGTGCAGAAATAAATAAGGTGAGTGAGAGGGAGAGAGAAAGGTGTGGGCGTAACTGGCAATTCTTACAGGCGTTTTACGACTCACCTGGGACTCGATTCTCATTTGCGTCGTGGAAGCGTCGAAAGCCGCGCAATACGTCGTATTTGTTGCTCAATTCGAATGATTTACGGATATAGGAATAATCGCGTGTCGCGGTGGGAAAACAAAAAAGGTATAGAGAAAAAGACAATTCGTCGTTTGGTTCGAGAGGTTCGAAGATTTTTCCTCCCGATGGGTTACAGTGGAACAAGTTGGCGCCTGGGGACACCTTTCGTCGTTGACTTTTGTCAGGCATTTACAAAGTCCTCAAGAGAGCAAATTGCGAATGATTGCAAGCATTTGGTGATGCAGTCGATGACGAGCATGCGCTTTACAGGACTGTCGATTGCCAAGCTGGCTGTGTGAGAATTGCATTCGCTGTTCGTCTAGGCTCTTCGCTCCTAGACGAATTAACCTTTTCAAAGCAGTGTTGCGTCATTTGGTCTGCCGTTCCGCCTCTTCACGCACTTTTCTCACGCGCAGTCTCATGGCTGTTCATTTCTAAGCGTCCTGATTGCGATTCAAAAGTACATCAATTTATAGGTTAGAAAAATTTGATAAGAAAAGACCGTGATAAGAAAAACCGTTGCTGGATGGTTTTTGTGGACGCATGTGTTTTTAGGTTTTTTTTTGAATCTTTTAGTTAGATTTATGAAGGAAAAATACCATTTTATAGAAACGATGGTGGTGGAGTAGGAAACCCGAACTTCGAATGAACAGAAGACTCATAATCCTGTCTTTGAATATTCCGAAACTACAAGTTTTGTAAATTTTTGGGTTTGTTTGGGTTTTTTTTAAATCAAGGGTTTAAAATCAAACTAACGAACCCAAACAAATTTCGTGCTTTTGCTGGCATGACTTTTAGGAAATTTGTAGTTTCGGAATTTTGAGCCTTCTGGTCAATCGAAGCTACTCCGCCCCCACCGATGAGAACTTCTTATCAGCATTTCGATAAGCATGCTCGAATCACTTTTGTTTAATGGTATGCTGAAATCTCCCTTGAAGAAAGTGTCAAGTCAGTGAACTTTACATAGACATTACAAGCTCAAAATGTTCGTGCCCCATATACCTAACTTTCAAATATTTTTTATGCCAAATCTATTCTATTTTATCCAAAACATGTTTGAAACAAAAATGAGTCTGGAGGACCGAGAAAATGTTTAATATCTTTGACCTATTTAACGTCAATGCATCCATACGAATTTTCACATCTTCCTTCTGCCGGCTGACAGTAATGGTCTGTTACTCTCGCACACGCCTTTAGGACTCAGCTGGGTTGGGTTTATACATTTTGCATGAATATGTGTGTATTCAGCGTCCATGAGGTAGCGTAGTGCAGCAGCACTGTCTGGTTGGAAGAAGAAAAAAAAATCGATTCGCACGGTAATAAATCAGACGTTTGCCAGGCGTCTGGACGGACAGTAACCCTTTGGCTACTGGCTGGCTAACGTACCACGAGCCCTCGGATCTCTATGTGCCGCAGACCATCCCTTCGAAAATTGACTTTACCCGCTTCAGCTACCGCTGCCTACATTCGTCCATTGTCCATTTTCAATGACGCCTAGGTATGACGCCTGCTTCTGCCTGATTGCAATCTTCATTATTTACAGCTTGTAAATTATTCAAATTTCCGAAGTTGCTTTCTTCGTTCCTTCATTTTTAACTTTCTTCGCCATCTTTGCCTGACTCTTTTCTCCAAAAGCCACGCGATCTCCGGTTAGACGTCAAGCAATGTTGCTTGGCATGGAAGAGGATACGGAAAATATGGAAAAAAAAAATGGAACGAACGAGTTAGAATCATGTGGGGTAGAAGCTTATTTTTTTTTAAATCGTTGTAAAGTCGTAATTTTGCAGCGTAATGAAATAAAATCGAATAATTAATCTAAACGATTCGTTATTTAACCCATTTGGTGCTGCTGTACCGTATCAGGTACAGCACTAAAAATTAAGGTAGCTGTTAATTTTTTATAACAAACATAATTATTTGATTGTTGTTGGTAAGAAGACACGCAACGCTAATAATCAATCACTAATATTGGAGGGTAGGTACGTTAAAACTGTCAGATCGAGGATTGTAAACTTCGAGTTGATTGTAAACTTCGAGTTTTGCGGCGATAACGAGTAGTAGGATCAGATTTATTTTTCTATTGTTTAATATAATATACTTGTATTTCAATATATATTTTTTTTTGAGCATATATCTGTGGCTATACAATAAATATTTAATTCGAGGTTTGAAACTTGTTTCGAAAAAAATTTATGCTCTGAAATTTATGCTCTGTGTACACCCCCCTCAAGGGGAGCCTAATCATGCTTTTAAAAATTTTTTTTTGTACTTTTTCGTTCTTTTGGTATGTAAACAATATAAAAATAAATATTTCGTCAATATATTATGGCTAATTTCATTTTGGCGGTTAACGGGTTAATGATTCGAGAAAATAAACATCTTCATACGGTAGAAGTATACAAATTCTTTTTTTTAGATCGTTGTAAACTCGTAATTTCGCAGCGTAATGAAACGACATCGAATAATTAATGTAAACGATTAATTACTTAATGATTCGAGAAAATAAACATTTTTATGCGGTAGAAGTAAACAAATTATCTGGCAGTAAACAAAAGTAAAAAATCATTTATTCATTTGAAAGAATCGTGGCTTAACGATTCAAAAAAATAAACATTGTTCTTTATGTCCTAGCATCACACAAATTTTCATACATTAAAAATATCCGTCAAAAAACAGTAAAAAACAAACATTGGCATAAAACCTAGCATAAAAAAAAATTTAGCACTTAAAATGCGTAGACCGAATTTGACACAAAGGTAAGAGTATCTATGCAACCCGACTGCCCTTTCACGTTAGTTGCTTTGGGAATAACAATTAGGTATTCGCTCGTAACGTCCATTTAGAGATAACTATTTGTTTACATTCCGGTTATTTATCAAGATTGGGGAGTTTTGTAACGCGACGTGCATTGCAGCATCTGTGGAAGTTGTTCAGACCTCGATTTACTCGATCCCATTGGATCTGCGTATCAGTCGAACAGACGGGACAAAAAAATGTTGAAGGTGATTGCGCGAGGGTCTCCCTAGATTCGCGATTATTCAAGATCCGGCAGGGATCATCCTGCAATTCGCCATCCACTTTTTCCCGTCACGATAGGTTGACGGGTACGAACTCTTAAAGTTTCCATGGAGAAACTTTGATGAGTCTATCGAACGCCATTATTCCGCAAAGACGTTTCTCTCGTTGTATATATATACATATATATATAATATGTAAGTATATGGGTATACATCCTTCCTTCCGCGTTCTTTAATCATTCAAAGTAAATCAATCACCGATCCGGCGGATGGCGCGCAATCGCCCAGTCACCCTTCAGCTCTCTCTTCCTTTTTCTCACTTTGCCTCAATCTATACGTATCTCCGTCTAGAAAACTTTGAATCCCTTGTTTTCCGTGCCTTTTAGAGATTCTGTGCCGCCCTTCGTCTCCAGACACGACGACGTTATCAAAAGTTCACTCGAGGCTACGTTTCCCAGAAAGCTTTTTTCCCTTTGTGACTACTCATTAAAAGGGAATTTCTCGAATCAAGGGTAGATGTCTCGTCCAACGTCAAGCATCCCGTGAAATTTTTTTTCGATCAAAAGCTTAATTCGAAAAATATTCGTACTCGGTTAATTCACAGACATGGATCTGTGGGTGATATAAACGTTGATGAATCTTCAAGTAAATAGACCACTCGACAGGATCTTTGTCTGAGAATCGTTATTTTATTTTTTATTCGTTGCAAATTTTAAAATGGTTCTTCAATTTAATTGTTACAAAGTATTCGAAACAACTGAGGTATTACTGCATCGACTGTAGAACAAAAAGTTAGTTCAAAATGGAGAATCGTGGTTTTACAAATCAATACAATAACTTGTAAATTAAATTAGCATTAATTAAATATCGTACATACTCAGCATTGCAAATAGGTCATTTAATAATAAATAAATATTTAGAAATGTTAATTTACCGTTCTCAGTAGAATAATTGAAATCGAATTTGATAATAATGACACGCGGTTCACTGAAGTGTGGCAAGTGACTCAGTTTTTACATTTAATTAAAACATTCACCTTATCTCACTACTGATAGTAATTATCATAAAAATCAATAATATATTGAGTTTTCTAATGATTGCTAATTAATTCAACGTCAAAATAAATCCTTCACTAATTTATAAATTGGCTGCTAAACAAGGAAACGCAGTTTATTCATTTAAAACTCAGCTTAATCAATCACGTGATCATAAATCTTGATTACATAATATTTTTCGAATTTTCGGCAATTCAGTTTCATTCGTTTCGCGACCATGAACGTCTGCAGAAGTCGTTTTCTCACAAACGACCGACTCAAATTCAAATGATTTCCAACTATTAAAGTATTTTGTGAATAATTCTAAAATAACTAATTTATTGTTACTTTACCTAGAACTACCAATCGTCAAATTTTCAACAACTTTGTCGATTTTTCAACATCGATTTACTAAAACCTCAAAAAACATTCGGTCAAAAATCGTGCCTCCCACAGTAATCGAACCAATTAAACATCGTCGATCCTCCATGACGGTTCAATTTTCCTAACTCACCTGTCCAAATTGCATCCCCGTTTTAATTCTGCAAAATTGCTCGGCATTCTTCCTCCACGAGTATTTGCCATATCCAATTAGAAATGCGAGAAATCTAGATGGGGGGAAAGTTCAAAGCTGTCGCAGCAAAGATGGAAAAAAAATCTAAAAATATTTCATATATCTATATATATATTTATATATTTTATAGTTATGTACTATCGGGGTGTGTCACAAGTGCAGCCATCCAATTTCTATTTCTTTGTCTCTTATTCTCTTTTTTCTGCTTTTATTAGAGATTATCAGGATCGCCATCTTTTTTTTAATGGAAAAAATATCCACGTAGGTTTGGGGGGCAGGGGATGGCGCTGTGGCGCCGACAAAAATTCTATCGGGTATTATATATACGTAGCAGTATCGAGTATGGGGCCGAACGGGCTCAAGCCTCGATATAAATGCGCATTTTATTAAGGGAGTTCGCTACTCGGTGGGCTATCGTCGACCCAGGGGGTTCTCGTTTCAGCCCCCGTGGGGTTCTCTCGTATGAATGTACAGAATACAGATATATGAACACTTACACAAACGCAAATGTACATATGTAGATATTTATGTATACATGTATACATATACGAATATATATGTGCGCATGGTGCAAAGGGAACCCTCCGAGTACCCGTCGGCACAGAGCCAGAGAAAATCCAGCGAGGCAACGAGAACCAATCAGCGTTCCTTGGTACAGACCCTCTCGACCCCTCGCAGCAACCCCCGCACGGCCACGCCTGCCAATATAGGGTACGTACCCTCGTCACATCTACCCTTATTCTCTTGCCTCGTCTTATCCGCCATTCTTTCTTTCCCACAGATCGACTCTTTGTCTTCCTGCCTCTGTCTCTCTTGCACTTCGTACTTGTTTTTTCGCGTCGACCTTCCCGCAAGTATCGAGTTGCTGGATGCAGGAGTTTTTCAAAATGGACGCGATCGAAAGGGATTGCTCGATTGGAAGGTAACAATTTTCTGGATGTTCGTTGACGTTGCACGTTTTGCTGCATCGTACTGTAACCTGCTGGCTGATTGAAGAAGATTGATTTTTGGATTCTTAGTTCGTGGTGCTGATGGAGTGCTTTATAGTAAACCCAAACATACACATCACCCTTGTGGGTGATGTGCATATTTGGTTTTTTTTATAGGCTGATCTGAATGAGGTCGCTTTATTTGTCTTTATTTTGATGTGCAGATTCGCATTGATTGATATTACATAAATACACTTGTAATAATGAATCGTAATTAAATAATTATTAACATCCTTGATAGTCAAAAGAATGGTTGGTGTTTTGCTGTAAAGAGTGAAGATGACGAGAAGTAAAGAGCTAAAAAGCATGATGATGAGAAGTTAAGAGCTAAAATGACTCATTGCTCAAATCACAAAACGCAACACGTAAAGCTTCACAGTAACCTTGAAATTTTTTTCAAAAGCCAACAACTTTCAACTCATATTAATTTAAAAAAGCAACTGTGTGAAGAAAACTGAAATATCTTAACCCTAATAAACGCTGCTTCTATCGTCGATGTCTTCAATGACAGAAGTGGACATCTATCAACACAGCAACACCTACGACCACTCGAGCAAAACATCCTTATCAATCCAGCACAGCGAAGAGAAAGCAATTAGAAAAGAAACAATCTCTCATGAGCTAAGGGATGTTGAGCAATGCGGGTGGTCCGTGTTGCCATCAAGTCAGGGATGGTCCATTGGAACGGTGGTGACGATATCCACCGGGTGGTGTCCATTATCCGCGACGATGTTTAACCGATCGAAAGGCTCGATTCTCGCGATACGAGGCCATGCCTGATTCCACACCATCGCGAATATCCACCTACATGGTTGATAGTTATAATAATTCGGAAGAGAGAAGGAAGAAGAGTGGCAATCTCAGTCTTCGTTGGCCGGTTGAGATGCACGCCGTTGTAACGCCGCCTAGCAGTGGTGGCAATGTCGAGGAACGGAGAGAGCTGCTTCTTCGAGCGGCCGTCCTGTCACAAAGGCATGCGCCACCCACCACGTCCACGAAGCTCGCGATCGTTAATCAACCACGCTCGGGATCCCAAAACTTTCGAGGCTATCCCGATCCACAGGTACACACTTTGGTTGCTTTCTCAGCATTTGATCGTTCCCTCGCTCTCATCACGTTCCCGTAGAGTCTATCCACACGTCGCTGAATGCTGTACTCGTGTAATAAAGCATTCATAAAGTCCGCATGTTTCGGCAACTTGTTCCATACTCAATGGCAATGGAAGGCCTCGCTGATCGTCCGTCGTAGGCTTTTTACTGGTATCCGAATTGGTGAGATTATACAATTGGCTAGACAATTACACAGGAAAAGGTTAGTAATGATTAAGGCTCCGAAGGATGGGAATCTCTTGAAGTTCGGGATGATATTGTTGAGGTTTGGTTGATAGCAGTTTTCTTGAGACCTAACTTATGGCTATTTTTCATAAAGCTTTGATGACGATTCTCTTGGGAGCCAGTTTTCAAAGCTTGATGGAAATTCGTTTCGGGTCGAGTTGATAGCAGTTTTCTTGAGACCTAACTTATGGCTATTTTTTATGAAGCCTTGATGACGATTCTCTTGGGACCCAGTTTTCCAAGCCTAGTTGATAGAAATTCTTTCCAGGTCGAGTTGATTGCAATTTTCTCAAGGCTCAGTTGATGACGATTCTGTTGAGGCCTAGACGATGGGAATTTTCTTAAGGCCTAGTCGATGGCGAGTCTCTCAAGAAAATTGCCATCAACAAGCTTTCAAGGCCTTGTTAATAAGCATTTACTTGAGTTCTAGTTTTTGAAGTGTACTTCTTGATGATAATGATGATGATGATGATTATGATGATTTATTATACCTTGGTTTAAACCTTAAGGCAAATATTTAACATAAAATGACAAACCAGTAATAATAACACAAATAAGAAATAATAAAAGTAATAGTAATAACAGCAGAAAATAAGCAATAAAAATAATCAGAATAACCAAAACATAATTACACTCATGCTGCTTTATAAGCCAAACAAAAGAATAAAAGAACTAGCAAAAGAAAGACAAAAACGGAAAGAAAAAACGCAAAGAAAAATTTGAGACCTAGTTAAAAGGAACTGTATGTAGGTCTAGTTCCTAACGCTTTGTTGATGGCAATTTTTCTTGAGGTTCAGTCCTTCAAGCTTAATTGAAAATCCGTTGCTCTCGAAAGATTTTCACGAGACCTAATAAAGACACAAATGAGCTAACTCCCATTCTTGATTTTTAGCCAATTCTTTAATGAGATCGGTAAAAAGCGAGAAAAAGATAATTTAACAATAGCTTTCAATTTGCAGCAAAAGAACCGCGTACTCTGGAATTTTAAAGCTTGGCTATCGAAATCCCATGGCGAACCTTTTCATCCGTGATTACTAATACGTCGTTGATTGTCAGGTTAAGATTTTCATTGTCGTTGGTATGTTCCATGGTGATCCGCGAGATGCTTCCATTCCCTGTTACCCCGGTGTTGCGAACGCGTTCTCATCTTTGCCATTAGTCATCGAGAGTGGCGCACGCCGCGCGACGAGTCGGCTTCTCTTTACATGCGAACGCGGTGCACACAAGAGGAGGATGATGATGACGGGAGGAAGAGAATGGAAAGGGATGAGAACGCGAAGCGCAAGACCATTATACGCACGGAGACTGCCGACATTCGGTCTCGCTCTTTGGCAGCTCGCAGTGACCAATTGATTCTCATTACCGTAGCCGGAGGATTACGTGCCACTTTTTTCTCGCTCTTTCTCTGTTGCGCTTTGCCCGACACTCGGGGAATTCACTCTTCGAATGAATCGACCGCAAATGGTAGCTTTCCTCGGCTAATAAGCCACATTATTGTATCAGCCCCTTATCATTGATCACGATTTCTCTCGACGATCCTTTCCTCTTCGTACGTCAGCTTATTTATTGATTAAAACCCTCATGGAATCACGTCCTAGAAGCAATCGAAGCTTCAACGATTTTCTGAAAATTGATCCAAGCAAAATGAATTTCTAGTCCAGCAAATCGAATGTACGTCAAAAAGAGGCCAAAACGTCAAAGATAGAGGAGGGATTGTGGGTAAGTGTGCGCACCCACTTTATCTACCTTATGGACATCGACATGCGTTTTGTCTTCCTGGGGTTAGTGATTGCGGGCAAGTGTGCGCGTACTTACACTTACCAGTGGTCATCTTGCATGAAGAGACGATACATTTTTCCTGTACAAATTTGATTAATGACGGTTTATTGATTAAGTAAATGTGAAAGTTTTTTTAATCTCTATTTATCGCTAGATTCAGTGGCCCATAGTTATTTGCATAATTATTTAGAGTTCTAACGAATAATTCTTTCCTGTTAGAAAGGTTCGTAATTTTTGTTTACATAATTTGCTTACTCTACTCAACTTTCGTTTGGTACAATATTTATATTTATAATTAACGATAATGCACTCAAATTCTCGCTGTGCATCTACTTACCCCAAATTCTCAATTTTCTAAACTGATCTTTTTTTTCGAACAAATGTGAACAGTTTTCAACGAAGTTTCTTAATTATATCCCAAGTTCGATAACTGTTCTATTTGACTATTATGGTTTTATTATATTAACCCTTATCGTCTACGCTTGCAGACCCTCTAAATTGCCAAGTGCGTGCACTTGATCCGAATGACTCTATCAAAAGAATAAATAATGCGCGAAGCAATTTTGACTATTCGTCATAATTCTTCCTTCATTCAGCGAGCTAATTTGATATCAATAGAGGAGAGTGACCAAATATGGAATACCATTTTCATTTTTAGGCATAAATTACACAAATGTTATAAATGTAAAACTTTTTGTGGTAATTATTAACAATCATATATTTGCACTTAAGTTTATAACAAGTTTAGGTTATATTGATTAGTTTGAGGTAAGAAAAATTTTCAGAAACTAAATAACGATGAAGGTACCTATATATGGAATAGGTACCCCAAATATGGAATACTATAAACACTATTAAAAATTAATCTTAACTTACAAGAGACTCTTTGGAAACTTTGGTATAATATAGAAAGGAACACAAGTTATTTACAAAAATCGCAAATCCAGGTATCGCATTCTGGCCCAGCGCAAGTATGTGCCCAGAGTCCACACATGAGGCACTTGATCCAAGTTTCCCTATGAGTATCATTCGAAAACAGCATACCACTGTCATAACGACGAAGACGCTAAACGGGAGTAGAAAGAGACAGAAAATCACTGTTTATTGCATTTTGAGTTTGCATTTGCGAGAAATGAGGGTATTCCATATTAGGGATACGATCCCATATTTGGTCACTTTCCTCTAAACATTATTAGTTTCTTGAACTACAAATGGAAGTTGTACCGTATTATCTAATCGGTACAGGTCAGATGATCCTGGCAGTATTCACTTGTGATACGATACAAGTTCGACACTTCGAAATTTACCATCACACATAACGGAATCATCGATTTTTCGAGCGTGCCTCGAGATCAACCGGTCGAACGACATCCGCGTTTCGTAAAGCCGGGATGCGTGTTTGAGCATCCGTTTGTAATATCGTTCGTACAATAGAACGTGAAAGTTTGTGTCGAGACTGCTGCTGGATATCCAGACCGGGAGCTCCACGATGAGCATACGCGTATATGCAGTATAATATACAAACCGAGTCGTGATGACGTTGCCAGTTTTTCGTAGAGAGCAAGGGCGAAAGAGAGAGAGAGAGAGAGAGAGAGAAAAGGGAAAAAAAGGAGAGAAAGAGTGATCGTTCGAGGCTCCCCATTGCTACAGCCACCAGGTTGTATGGATAGATATAAAAGTATTTGGCGTGCACCGGGAGGTCCGTTTGGGCCCATGCACGATTCCCATTTTGACAAAAACAAGCGCCCTCGTATCGTTTTCCTGCTGGATGATTCTTAGTTACCCTCTTCGTGCATATGTTCGATCTTCAACCAATTGTACTTATTTTTCTGAAGAGTAATTAGCCTCGACTTCGCCATCAAATTTTGAAAATTGTACACTCAGACGACCTGACGTACGGTTGTTTCGGTAGTAATGAAATTTCATATCTTCTTGTCAAATACTATGGTAAATCCTTTGTAATTGTAACTTTCGATGGATTCTTGTGGATGAATAATGCATACCATTTGATACCTTAATGCACTCTGATACCTGGAGTTCATGCTGATTTGCAGGTTACGTCGTTTATATGCAGCGAAAATTGTTATCTTTTATAACGAATGATACGGGCTTTATTTATTTATTTTATTTATTCATGTTGATAACGATTTTTATCATACTGAATTTTATCTGAGAGGTTGTGGTTCTTTAATGAGGAAGCTAAATTATTGTTGATTGATGTCATTTATTTAAAAAAACATTCAAGTGTTCGAATAAATGGATGTTCGTCGAATTCAAATTATGCAATGTTTCGTATGAACACTTCCGGTCTTGGGAGAATGATAATGTAAGTATCTGGTATTCTGTTTATATTTCAATTTAACAATACATTAGTCGAAACTATTTCAGATACATAAATCGATATCGTTTAATATAAACTATTCAGTTGTTTTGCCATTTATATATTTATTTATTCATTTGTTTATTTACTCGCTATTTTATTTCGTCAAATGTACAATATTTACTTTCGACATCTTCCTCGTATCTTCCAAAGTCGTCTCTTTCCAATCAAACAGTAAAGCTCAAAGTCCTCTTAAATCTCCTTTCTCATAATACTCGATTAACCAAAATGCTAATAAATACAATATAGTAAATTAGTATATAAAAATCATACAAGTATGTTTACTTAGAAAATAAATGATATATTCTTATTAATCAACCAATATCGTTAATATATTAATAATGACGATGATGACAGAGAAAAAGTAATTTCCTAAGGTTTATTTATAAAATCGACCATTTTCTGCTGCAAAATTGTGGCATTTCGTTATACGTGTTAACCTGATATTACAATACCTGAAAAAATATAATCAACTTCCGGACACATTATTTCTAATCTCTGAATGTCACCATTACCACCCGGATGAAAAAAGGATTTGGATTCGTCGACCAGTACAAGAAGCATCAATGAGCACGTCAATATCAACCGGCATGAATGGTAATTTTCCGTCTGTTTAGGAACGATACAAAATTAGTTGGAGTGTTCGCTGATCTTTATGATCAGCAGGGCAGCAATTTTCTCTTCGTAATTTGTCGGATATTGGTTGGAAGATGAGAAGACACGAGTCGAACCGTGGATGAGTACGAGAGGAAATTTTTCAGTGTCATGGCTGCTGCAGACACTTCTAACATGGAATCCATTGGGTCGCTAACCAATTCAACCGTCCACCTACCTCTAGCTATCTATCTCTCATACCGATTCTTCTTAGGAGCCTCAAGGAGCCTCAAGGCCTCTTTGGACTTGGCACGAGAACTAGCAGTTGCTATTGATATCCTATAACCCGCCATACGAGTTGTTCTAATGCGTTTCTCTTGCTAGTCGATTGAAAATCGCGAATGGATTCCCTCGTGTCTGCAGCAAGCTTCGCGGGTTATTTCCTCGTGTGGTATAGGTGTGAAGAGAAGAGGAACTTGTGGAGAGTCCAGAAACGCAGGATATCAATGTATCAGTGTGATTGCTGGTGTGTCCGTTCGTGCAGAGTTGAAAGAGTGTACAATAGTGAAGTCCAACTCGTCTGGATACCGTTAGACATCTCTGACCAAGTCGATTTATTATTCTCGACTGTGCGCCCTGCTGGACCTTTGGACTTCGGAGATACAGGATTCCCTCTCGCTATACAGAACCACCCGTTCCCGTAGGATCGCACACATTTATTTTCCGTCACACAATCACCGGAGCTGTGGATACCAACTTATAATGGATCTGCCATATTCCTTATATAGCCTAGCTTATATATCCTTGTGCAGGCTGCGATCAAATCTAGCCAAAATGAATGGATCACCAGTCGTTGATTGACTTTTCTGCTTTATCAAAA
The DNA here is from genome assembly GCA_030522765.1 of Ophioninae sp. B BG-2022a. NCBI lineage: Eukaryota > Metazoa > Arthropoda > Insecta > Hymenoptera > Ichneumonidae > Ophioninae sp. B BG-2022a. The sequence continues at coordinate 47,804 of JAPYZJ010000781.1, forward strand.
AGAGATTTTTCGGATTCGATTTGTTAACAAATTTGACTATTTTGGGCGAAGGGATATATACTGACGAAAGCCTATTGTGATTGCAATTAATGAGTATGGCAGTTGGTCCGAAGTATGCTTGAACTAAGCAAAGGCGAAAGAGCAATTGGTAAAGTGATCGTAATGATACTAATGGAGGAGCTAAGTCTTGATGAACTTACTGGTAGAAAATTGGACTCCAATAGAACCTGTAAATTGTACTTAAACTTAGACAATTTGTACAATCAATTATAAATTGAAAAATTATTTGTAATCACAATCAACAATTATAATTAAAATGAAAAAGTATAAGTTGTAAATTGTAAAATTAATTATAGATTGTAAAATTATTTGTAATCACAATCAACGATTATAATCACAATGAAAAAGCACAAATTCAAATCACAATCAACAAATACATATTATATTCACAATCAGCAATTTGCAGATAGTCGATTACTTCCCCCTTAATTCCTACGATTTATTATTTTTATGTATTGTCGTTCCCGAGTTCGTAGAAACGTTATGTTGGTTCACAGTCTGCTTTCAGACTAGTTGCTACCATCAACTAGAAAATTTCCATCGCATCATCGAGTGATCTCTGTTATCCTCATTTCTTTTTCAATACTCGAAATGTTCAACCCGTGGATATATTTTTAACTCACGTTGTCCTTTGAATTCCTATGTTTGTCTCATTTATTTACAATTAATAATAAATTCACTTATAATTATTTGACTAATTATGAAAGTTTATTTCTTTTATCAAATTAGAATAAATTTTCAAAAATCAATTCCCGGTAAAAATATCCATTGAAATTTTATTCATATTACTAACTTATAGATTTTTATTTTGTATAAAATTAACGCAAACAGTCTTTTATTATTATCATAATCGTTATGGTTGTCATGATAGTAAGATCAATAATAATAACAATAATAATGCGAATAATACTATAAAGCTAAGAAAGAATGAACATAAAATATCTTCCCTGAAAAAAATCACGTTAAATATACCAATATACTTTATTACCTCAATCTCGATTCTAGTAATATTACTGGAATCTCCAGATTCTAGTAATATTACTGGAATCTCCAGATTCTAGTAATATTACTGAAATCTCCATATTCTACTAATATTACTGAAATCTCCATATTCTACTAATATTACTGGAATCTCCATATTCTAGTAATATTACTGAAATCTCCATATTCTACTAATATTACTGGAATCTCCATATTCTAGTAATATTACTGAAGTCTCCATATTCTAGTAATATTACTGGAATCTCCATATTCTTGTAATATTACTGGAATCTCCAAATTTTACTAATATTACTGGAATCTCCATATTCTAGTAATATTACTGGACTCTCAAGATTCTAATAATATTTCTAGAATCTAGAATCCAGAAATTCGAGTAATGAAGTATATAAGTATGTGCGATGCCTTCCGTCCCACCGGAAGGCATCACACTCCAGTCGACCATTACGTGAACCGGAAGACCAGGCTCGTTAACCTTCCCAAGATGGCGCGTACGTCATTCAAAGGCTACCGATGAGTAGGAAAGGCTACGAAGAACAAAAAGTAACGAATCCAAGCCGCGTATCGACCGGTGGTAAAAAAAAAGCTCACGGTTAACATTTATGCCTTTTCTTTGCTTCCATTCAATATACATACGCGTCGAGATATCTCTCACAGGGTGAAAAGAAGAAAGCTTCTCTACTCGGTCCCGCAGCTCTCGTCGCTGTTATACAGTGAACGAGAGAAATGAAAGGGAAAGACGCGAGAGTTGGTGGCGTTGGGAACCTACCGTGGAGAGAAAAGCGATGGAAAGGCAAACCCGAGAGTGGGCTGCCGGAGCCCGGTGGTATTAGACGGCTTGAAGGGTGGATGCGAAGAAAGAGAGTTCCCAGTTCTTTCTTATATATATATATACATATTTTTCTTCTTCTTCTTTTTTTCGCTTCACGGGCTTATTCCCTATATAGCGGACACGTTGCTTGAGAAAAGTTTGTTGTTTGAAGCATTTTCTCTCTCCCTTTCTTTCTCCTTCGTTCTCCCTCGTCTTCTTCTTTCCCGGCGATGGTGTTCACCGTGGAAGCGTGGTGAACGCTCCTCGACGTCGGTTCACTCTCCTTTTGCCAGTTCTCTCGCGGATCCATTAATCATGCCCGAGTTTTGGTTTGACTAGAAGAGAGGTGCAGGGAAAACCGTATAAGAGAGAGAAAGAATAAGAGTAGGGGAAGGGGGTGGGGTGGAAAGTGAAAAAGGAGAGAGGGAGTAAATTCTCTGTTCTTTAGACTGGCAAAAGGGAAGAAGAGAAAGAGAGGAAAAATGGTGCTTTCTACCCCTGTTCTAGCTCCTGTGTGCTTCACTCAGGCCCAGGCGGTGAAGCTGGAACTCTGGTGAACGTCGACCAGGAAATAGAAAGGGAAAAGAGAGTGGGAAATGTGCAAACGGACGAGGGGAGTTGAATACTGGGGTGGTAGCGGCTGCGGGGTTGTTCCCCCACTTCCCTTTTTTTCTCCAGCGAGTTTTTGTCTCGCACTTTACCCCCGAGGCTTTTTTTTCGAACTTCCCCTTCTGAAAGCCTCGAGGAAGAAAGGGCGGTGTGCAGCGCTTTCTTCGTTCCACAGCGATGGGAAGGATTCCGAAGAGTAGTGGGGGAAAAAAAGAGGGCGGGGGGGTTGGGAAAAGAATCTTTTTAGTTCTCTCCTGCATACGAAGTCCAGATATCCAGTGGTACAAAGGCCTCGGGTGACTGCGTCCAACCTCCCTCAGGAGGGGACCATCCTGGAATATGCTGCACGCGTTGTTCTTGCCTGACGATCATCCCCGACGGATCCTCTTGGCACTATGAAACCATGGAACCGTTTGCCTACTTTTTTTTTTACACGCTCCGCTACGTCATTTCTTCTTTCGTCTATCATAGAGAGAACCTGGTCAATTTACATACGCGGATACGTGACACACTGGCTCCTTGGACGAACTTTTTTATCCTCTTACTCGGTTGGCTCGATGGCCCTGTCTCGGACTTGACGTGACACTTTTTTTTTTGGCATCGTAACTTGTATTTTTTTGGTACGTTGTGATTGCTTTATCATGATTTTGCTAAACAAGTTTTGCTAAACATAGTTTGCTACTTTTCGATATAGTTCGGATAAAATTTTGGATAAACATAGTTTGCTCATACTTTTGGAAATATGGTACTTGGGGTCGATATATCTGATAAACATTTAGGTTTTTTAAAAATCTTATCTTATCTCATCTTTAAGGGATATTAGCGTAAAACCATAACGCTGAAGATATGTACGGTTTTAATGATTTTTTAAAATCTTATCTTATCATATCTTTAAGGTATATTAGGGTAAATCATAACGTTGAAGATATTTATGAATAAAACAATATGCTGGAAAAACTTTTAAACGTGAGGGGCTGAATTGAGTACTTCATTTTATTCACCCCGATTTTTCAAATAAATTTTCGAATAAAACAATATACTGAAAAACTGAATTTCTATTTTTTTTATCAGCATTAATTGGGTAAAAATAACTGAAATAAAAATTATTTTTTAGTCCCGCTTTTTGAGTTGTCACGATGGCCTGACCCCTTAATTTTAACAGCATTATTTATTGACAGTCATTATCAACCCAGCAAAAAAGGAAAGGACTTGACGAACTTCAGCCCTACACATTTTTCTCGATCAACTAATGTGTGGATTAAATGGAAGCCGTTGCACGCTCCTTTTCTTACTGTATTGAATAGCTATCTGATCAATTTGTTACTCGTGATTAATCGTTCATTCAAAAGGTTGTTGCTTCTTGCACCAGCTCTAGTTTACAAGCCGTGATCGGACGGATAATTTCCACTCGTCAAAACACGTGTGTGTATCGATATGGCTGTCTGACATTAAATTCATTCGCAAATGCGACAAAACTTAGTCAACGCGAAGTGCATTCCACGCGAGCCCCCTCGTCCAAGCTGTCTAATCTTCTTTTCACTCTCGAACGTATCAGCCTTTTGATTTAGAACCCAACATGGTGCAATAGTGAATTATCTTGTGATGTTTTTAGTTCTCAATGAATGCTGTTTATATTAAGGGGTTAGGTCAACGTAACGACCCAAAAATCAGCACTCAAAAAACATTAATTTTTATGAAATTCTATTGAATACCAATTAAAGTTCATTAAAAATAAAAATAAAAATTAATGTAATTCATTCATTAAATTGAAGGAACAGTAAAGTAATTGAAAATTCGTATCGATACATACTTGTACGTAGAATAACGAAGTTAAATACGAGGTTTCGAAATAAATATTAATTATTGAAATAGTTATAAACGATCTCGTGAAGGTCCTTTGGATGGGAGTCAATGGTGTAGTTGATTTTTTTACCCTGTTGATTTCGAAGAAAAGAAATAACCTTTTTTGTCAAATAATATTTGTCTAACAGGACTTAACCGGTTTATTTTTATTATCATGTTCTGATTCAAAGGAAAGTTTGATTTTATTGATTTTCGTTTTTTTTTATTAAGATTTTTATCATTTATAAATAATTTTAATAACCTATAAAAAATAAGAATAAAACAATAATCAAAATAAGTATAATAGTAGTAAATAAGCGTCCTTTTATACCAAATAAAAAATCTGTTATATTAAATGCCGAGAAATTTCACGCGCTATTTCGAAAAACAGGGATTCGAGGACACTGTGTTTGCTGTTCGACTCATGATAAATCCGCGATTTCTGCATCATACGTTAGACCCTCCTCTCCAATTTGAGTTTCGTCAAGTGACGCCGTATTTTTTTAAATTCTCACAGCAGCAAACCCCTTAAGATTCAATTACATTCGCAGATAGTCTCGACAGTTGGAGAAACTCCGAGACATAACGCGATCAGCTTAGCGTGGGTCGTTCGCGACGTGTCAGACAGGATTGGCGAGAATTATAGCGAGTATTGCGTATGACGGATACGATTGAAGGAGGTTGAAAGAATTCCGATTCAACAAGCTGATCACGAGAGTAAATCTTGTAATATAGGTATTATCGATCTCGGTGATAATCACAGCGAACTCGAGTGCGCCTAACCAATGTCTATGCAATTTATTAAGTGACTGCAATCTTCGTAATTAGCACGCTGCGTTGATCTCGAGCAAGATCGAGAAAAGCAGGAAGGTTGAGAGTAAGAGAGACAGAAAAGAGAGCTTGAAGATATGAATCGGTTCTTGTTCTGAATTACGAATGTGACAGATAAATACTTGATTTCCTGTAGGTCGACACATCCATCATTCCACTCGCGTAGTACACATATTGTGTCACTATTTTCTTGAAAAACGTTCAAGCATTTATCCAACGATGAATGGCACTCATTTTAAAAAGTCCAGTAAAAACATTTTTTTAAATTCGATTGCGATATGCATTCCCTCGAGATTAAAAGAAAAAAAAACATAGTAAGTACATTAAATTTGGCACCATTATTCAGTGCAATAACCTTGACCGACATTTTCATTCTTCATATTATTTTTTTCAATATTTATTAGTATTGATAATAAGATAGAATAATAAATAGAAAAAATATCACATGTATCTTTAACTAAAAATAAAATAACAAAAAAAAGATCAAGGCTTAGTAAAATCTTATTATTTTAGAAGCTGAGTTTTTTTATTTCATATCGATCAGGTGAAGGGAAAGTCAAGTATGCCATTGAGGCCCTTAGGCTTTTTCACGAGATTACCCATACCTGTTTTCGATATTACAAAATGATATTTTTTCGAAATTTACTACACAACTTTATACGTCTACGCGTTTTTTGAAATCTATTAGTTCTTTTATAGGCGTCCAATTGCGTCTTAAATTTCTCTGTATTGAGGGAGAAAAAAGCCAAACATTTCAATGGAGGTTTTTTCTAGGCAATTGCAATACGTGGAATGCTTCAGTTCATCAGGATCGTAGCAACAAATAACAACTAAATACCTAATATATTTTCACGTAACTTATCACCAAATCTCCCACGTCCAACTTTTATTATTCATCCAGGAAGAAAATCCAGATTGTTCGGAGTTCATCTGTAAAAAGCTTGGTCCATCTCGTCACGATCATTTGCAACAGTCCCGTTATTTGATTTTCATGTTCAACAAATAAAACCGGAAAATACGTTGGATTGGGTGTCAAATCAGCATATGGGTAAAGCGTGAAACCGTGACAAATCGATAACCTCAGTAGAACGAAGAACATGATATTGGCCAGGCTCATAAGGGCCTATGGGATAGGACGACTGTGAGATCCGTTGTTGGTGAATATCGGTCGGATTACACGGGCAAATGGGATTCCAGCGGCGGTATCAAAGAGGCAGCAGGTGGTCAGCCCCGCAGGGCGATGCGAGGTACCTCCTCCAGTCCCTCTTCTTCATCTTCCTCTTCGTTTCTGTATTCCCTCTCTTCCTCCTCTTCTCCTTCTTCCTCCGCGTCATAAAGGCACAGTCTTTCCATCTCTCATTTTATTTTCCATTCGCGCGCATCCTCCGTCAAGCTCCACACGATTCTCTACCATTTTGTCGGAGATCCTTCGACCGCGAGGTTTCTCGTCTCAAGATTATTAATTGCTTTTCTCTATGCGTCGTATCCTTCAACGTCTCTTCGTTTCTCTCTCTCTTGCTGGGTTCTTTTTTCTCGCTGGCCTAGCATGATTGTTTTCAAGTTGTTTCACGATCAATGGCCATGGAAAGAAACTTTATTCGTTTCGCAGCATCAAAATTCGTCTAGGTATCAACTTTATTCATGATTATCAGCATCGAAATTTTCGGCGCGTTTTCTAATTGGAAATAAAAAGTGAAATTGTTAATTGGCCGTCGTCACGTGTTGTCGTTTGTGATCAGATTTTACGGTTTCTTCGCAATGTTTTTGGGAAGTGTAGGTATCAACTTTAGGTCTTTTCGTTTAGGTTTCAACTTTATTCATTATTATGAGCATCGAAATTTCGGGTCCGTTTTGTAATTGCAAAAGAAAAGTGAAATTGTTAATTGGCCGTCGTCACGTGTTGTCGTTTGTGATCAGATATTAGGGTTTCTTCGCAATCGTTAGCGAAGTCTAGGTATCAACTTTAGGTCTTTTCGTCTAGGTATCAACTTTAGGTCTTTTCGTCTAGGTATCAACTTTAGGTCTTTTCGTCTAGGTATCAACTTTAAGGTCTTTTCGTCTAGGTATCAACTTTAGGTCTTTTCGTCTAGGTATCAACTTTAGGTCTTTTCGTCTATGTATCAACTTTAGGTCTTTTCGTCTAAGTATCAACTTTAGGTCTTTTCGTCTAGGTATCAACTTTATTCATAATTATGAGCATCGAAATTTTGGGTCCATTTTGTGATAGGAAATGAAAAATAAAATTGTCAATTGGCCGTCGTCACGTGTTGTCGTTAGTGATCAGATATTAGGGTTTCTTGGCAATCGTTTTGCTGCTTATGTGTATAAACGTTTATCATCATATTACACGTGTGAAGTGAAGTTTATTGCAAATAGATTTCGGTAGACCACTGTGAGATGTCTGTCAGGACAATGGAGCCTTTCCACCATTTTGTCGGCACGTTAGGAAATCTTGCCTCTCTTTCCCTCTTGAGAGGGTCATTAATTGCGAGCGAGTTCGGGACGAAAGGAAGTCTCCGGAGACCTTCTTTCGTTGGATCCTTCGAACTTTGTATACAACATACGCGCACGCGTTTGTAAAATATTGTTAATTATATTCACAAATGAACTTGGCAATTTCGAGGACGGATTCTCGTACTGATGAACTAATTTATTGAGGTTTGTATCAAATCTCTCTAATGTCATGACGAAAGTACGAATAATGGTTCAGGAACGTGCGAAATGTTGACGAAGGTCGCGAGAACTCTAATGAGTTCTCTCTTTCAATAGATAATAATAACTATGTTCGGAGGGATAGTGGATTGATTTATTCAATGAAGGATGGAACGATAGGTATATTAATTGACGTTTGTCATATTTGTAATTATATGTATAGAAAACACAATTGATCATTATAAATAATCGTTTATGTCGAATTTGAAATTTTTATTGAAAAATAGTCGACGAATGTCGCAGCTTATTAATGAAATTGAACAAAGTTCGTAAAAAACATATTCACAAATCTCTTGAGTTCTTTTTTCAATCTTTGTACATTTAGGGTGTTAAGTAGGAGCGTGTGATGCCTTCTGTACTTTCTCTGTCGCGTTAAATAATTAAAGTTTCATTTCGTAATGATAAATGTGGAAGTTCACTTTAAGGATGGAGGATTTTCACTTTTTGTATATTGCAGATGTTGATTAATTCAGTATAATAAATGGTGTTAGGTTAAGAAAAAACTTAGAATCAAAAGATTTTGAAGAACTAGCCAGAGTATGATTATGAAAAAAAGAAACTGAAATTACGATTATTCTTTGTTTGGGTTTGTTTGGGTTTGTCTTCTCTATGTGCACAAATCATTATATGCATTCTTAAGGTACTTTTGTTACTCTCTAAAAATAATCTTACGAAATGTTTCATTTTTTGCAAAAATCATATAAATCCAACAAAAAATACAAGATGTCTACAGATTCGAAACATTTGCATTTCATTGGCGTCAGCATTTTTGTGCAACCCTCATACAGTCTTGGTCCATTTTATCTTCCAAAAAAGAAGACCGTGTTTGATTCAAATTCCGATAAGACCAAAGTTCGCAAATTCTCGTTTCTTGGAAGAACCTCTAAAGAAATCGGAAAAAAAGAAGCGACCTGAACTTTCCGAAAGAATTTTTCACTATTCTTGGGTAAACGAATCAGTAATCGTTCGCTTGGAGGGAATTGGAGGAAATTTTGATTTCCTCGACGAAAAGCTGAAATTACGTTCGAACTCGTTCCCTTCGATCGTGCGAAGTTGAGAAGGATATGCTCGTGTTGATGCCCTTTTACTGCGGCCTGATCAACGGGGTCGAGGAGCAAAGATACGAAGAGGGAAAGGTTCGGAATTGGGCGATAGACAACTCTTCGTCGGGGCAACGAGTCATCATTAATTTTATGTGCGCAGCATACAGACACTCACACAGTGTGGCGTCGGCTCCGTAACTCGCGTCAGATCTATGCCGACCTCCGCCTCTTGTCCCGCATTCGCATCTTCGACGCTCCAAAACCCTCCTATACGGATTTACGCCTCTTCAGGACGTCTAAGCGATTGGTGAAAAAAAAGTTAGGAACCAAAGAATAAACACAGGCCAATCCTATTCTACGATCAAAACAATGACAAAATTTTGCAGAAATTGACGTAGGAATCCAATTTGAAAAATGTTTTACCGAAAATGGAAAATACGACAATCCTATTGTAGGAGGGTCGTTTTTCTTTTCAACCTACAATAGTCTGCCCTTCGTCTTATCATGGCATCTCGTTGGAGTATTGATATTTACGGTTTTTTAATTCGTTTCGAATAAACGTCCATAGTTTTTTATCTATTAATATTATGTAATTTTTCATTTTCTCTAACCAGCATATTTTATACGTTTGTTTTCCGTAGAATGCCGTGACAGAGTGGTAAACCGA
>JAPYZJ010000782.1:0-36033 GCA_030522765.1 Ophioninae sp. B BG-2022a
ATATATATATATGAGATGCGCATTAACGAGAGAGCGAATGGTAAAAGGGGTGAATCGAATCGGACCACCCTGGATGATGCGGTTACGGCGGTCCAGTGCCTCGTCGTCGCCTCGTCTCTTGAATACGTTTCCTGCGCAACGACATAAATAATATATATAGAGGCCTATACATATAGCGATTTTAGCGTGATGTCGCCGCGTTGAGAGGCGCGCGGCGCTTTAAAGGGATTTGTCACAGCGTTGATGAGAGCGTCCTCGAGATGCCGGCAATCCTCGGAGGAGTGTCACGCTTCTTCACCTTCTTCAGATTTATATATATATATACGTGAAACATTGTATAGATGATATATAAAGTCGAAGCCATGAAACAAGTCGGCCTTGAAAGGAGCCTGGGATCGAGGAACGAAGAAGTGGTTTTGCGATAATGTAGACCGTTGAAAAATCTTTTCAAATAAATCGCATCCAATTATACGATTTTATAACGGGATGAGGCAAATCGATAAAAGTACGATCGATAAGGAAAAAATTAGGATGGATATAGATTATCGACAGAATCGCCGAGGATTGTAATTTTCGCTGAGACTGTGCCGGAAACTATTGCCGTCGAATGAGTCGATGATGCTTGATAGGTCTTACCGTATCGCAATGAGAAATAATTGCTGGCGTCGGTCGAGTTGTCGGCGACCCAGTCGCCGTTGCTCAAGTTGCCGCCGACGGAGTCGCCCTCGACCAAGTTGCCAGCGAACAAGTTGCTGCCGACCAAGTCGCCATAGATCGAGTTGCCGTCGACCAGGTCGCCCTTGACCAATTTGCCGTCGACCAAGTTGCCATCGGTCAAGTTGCCGTCGACCAGATTACCGTCCACCAAGTTGGCAGCAATGCTTCTCAGTCTTCAGAAGACAGGATATGGTGACTTTAGGTGGGATAGGCTTGAAAAGAATGGTCAAAGAAATGGAAATTAATTAAATGGGAATGCCTGTACGTGGTAGTCAAATTGGTAGCCTTCGTATGAAAATAATAAAATGTTTTTGAAACAACGTATGGAACGACATGAAGATTTCAATGCTAGGCGGATTTCTGTCTCTCCAATCCGTCCGACGTATCTCCATTTAGGAGTTTTAAAGGGCCCACGATGTTTAACGGATGCGATAGAATAGACACCACTGACCTAGAGAAATAGAATGCACGGTTCGGATGACGTCATCTCACGTAGGATTTCCCGAGGGCAAATTTCGTGCTATGGGGGAGATTTTCACGGGGTAAAGAGGCCGAGGGAGAGACAGAGAATTTCTCGGATCGATATTTTGAGCCGAGGGTTGAAACTACCCTCAATTCGGAAATTTCGCAAAATTTAACCTATGACCCCCTTTGACCCATGAAAAAAAATCGTTTTGTTAACTTTTGCAATATTTTTAGCTAAAACACCATTATTATGAAGGAAACATGAAAAAATGATTCATCAAATTTGTCCAATTCGAAAAATTAATACACATCGGCGACACGATCAATTTCATTGGCATAATTCGATTACCAGGATTGAGTGGACTTCATTCCTCGCTCCCCACGAGACTTCGACAAAGATGGTGAGGAAAAAACAGCAGCAGACGCCAAACTTTTTTCTTCGACGTCTCGCAGGATGAGGACCGATTAAAACTTTCGTAATCCGGTGAACGGATCATTGGTCACCGCGCCTTTCCTTCCGCCGCTTGGCTCGCAAACACCGAGTGACAGAGTTTCCTTCGTTATAAGGATAAAGGGGCGGGTAGGAGGGGACTGAAAGCCGGAGCCTTCTTTTTGCCAGGATCATTTTTTTCTCTCTTTCGTCCGGATTAGAGGAGTGAGGAAGCCACGCCGATATCGGGACGAACGGGCGACGCTGGTAATCGCCTTTTGTTTCTCTCCTTCAAACCCGTCCAGGATTTTTCGTCCTTGGCCAAAACTTTCTGGCTCAACTCATGGATCATCGAGGAAACAAAAATCCTGACCAAACAAACCCGAACGAACTGAAAACTTTCTCGCCCAACTGATGGATCATTCAGGAAACAAAAATCCTGACCGAATAAACCGCAACAAACCGAAAACATTTTGGCCCAATTGATGGATTATCGAGGAAGAATAATCCTGACCGAACAAACCCAAACAAACCGAAAACTTTCTTGCCCAATTGATGGATTATAGATGAAAATGAATTCTGACCGACCAAACCCAAATAAACCTAAAAAAACCGAAACTTTCACGCCCAATTGATGGATTATCGATTAAAATCAACCCTGACCGAATAAACCCAAATAAATCCAAACAAACCGATAAGTTTCCCGCCCAGTTGATGGATCATCGAGGAAAACAAAATCTTGATCAAACAAACCGAAAACTTCCTCGCCCGATTGGTCGATCATCGAGGAAAAAAAATCCTGGGAAAAAATGGCTGCTGGGGACTTCCTTGATGGGCCTTGGCCCAAACGTGTAATCACGAAAAATGCAGCTGATTGCTGCACCGAATTATAGATTATCGTTCATTGCCATCGAATTGGACCTGTGATTTCACCGCATTAATTACCCGGATTATCTTCCCATACAATCGGTCTCCCCCCCCCCCCCTTGTATCAGGAGCACATAAAAGCACCTCCATCCTTTTAACCTTCGATAATTGTCCGAATTCATGGATATAAAAATTAAAATATATATACCTCATAGAACTGATCCGTTGGCCGTGCGGGCTAAGGTGCGGCTAGCGGCCGGCGGATCAGGAGGTCCCCGGTTCAAATCCCGGTAGCGGTCGAGATTTTTCTTCGAAATTTTCGATGGAACTCGTTCCGCTGCCGGGAGGTGAACTTGGGACCGGCTGTACTGGCATGGGTTTTCCACAGTTTCCCTATGCCCGTGCCGGAAATGGCACGGTGAATACGGTACAGAGGGGGCAAGTCGGCTGCGGCCGCAAGGGGGGTGGGGGGAAGGCAGGAGGAATCAAGGTGGGGGAAACAGGAGGAAACAAGTTGCGGGAAAAAACAGGAAGGAACAGGGAGGGGGGCGACTGTAAATAACCCGAAGGGTGTAACGGTATCGTACAACAATAAAATAAATAAATAAAAAAAATATATAACTTCATAATCGGTTCGTTATTATGAATTGATGGACCCGCTTGCTGCGATCAGGCTTGGGAAATGTGCTCGAAGAAATCAATACGAAATTTGAAAATGAACGAGCTTTGGAAAAAGACAATAAAAGAAATTAATTTAGTCATTTTAAAAATGCTGTAACGATGTCTGTATTCAGGTAAAGAAGAGATGTCCTATGTTAAAATAGAATAATCTTTGAATATTTCAATCTTTGAAAAATGGAAATTCCGAAATTTGCAAAGAGAAATAGCGTGGATACATTAGAATATGGGGGATAAATGATGACTATTTTATAATATGAAAAAATAGAAATCCTAGAATTTCTAAAAAGAAAACTCTGAACATTGGAATTTGGAAATGGACAAATTTCAAAAGTACAAAATGGAACATCTCAAAAATATAAAAAGAAAAAAAACTCCATAATATCGAAGTTTGGAAGCAGATAGATTTCAAAATTACAAAATCGATAATTCAGAAAATTTAAAGAGAGAGAAATTCTAAAAATGTCTCTAATTAGAAACAGAAGAATTTCGAACCATTCATAACATTCAAGAAAAAAAATTCCAAAATAAAAATAGAAATTTAAAAAATGCAATAACATGAAAATTTCAAAATCTGGAAAAGAGGAGGAAAACGTGATAATTCGAAAAAAGAAAGTGACTAAATTTCACCAATCGAAGATTGTCAAAAGTGAAAAAAGTTACAACCTGATAACTGCCTCTTATATAAGACTTCCTGTTGGATTGCCATTCTTCACTATATTTTTACAAGTACCTACATATTTCGCTGGCACTTCCGTTTTTCGCGAAGCTTTGGTTCGTGACAGCAAGATAATTGCCGAGCAGTGATTACACGTCGTTGAATCTTAACGTTCCCATTTGTTTTTTTTTTCTTTTTCGATCCTAGAGCTTGATAATACGCTCACAGTTACATAGTCGAATTAGCATAAAGCAGATCGTCGCGGATGTCAAAGCGCGCACTCTCCACGTGTCTCTCTCACGCGAGCGGGTATAACGTCCGGTTCGTAGTTTTATCAGAGATCGTAGATCTCGTATGAGGATTCATAATCCACTGATTATGGCGTCCCGCTCTCGGGGACTTCTTCAACAATAATGCTTATACAGTATGAATAATAATAATAAGCAGTACGTGGGGGAATACAAAGTAAAGCGTTTTTATTCACACTTGCCCTGACTTACACACGCATCGATACGATTATGAATTTAGCTACAGGGTATACCAGGGTATACTAGGAAATTTGAAAAACGAAAATTAACAAGAGGACTCAAAAAATGTGCGTGGCAAAAAAAATATTTTTCATAATGTCGCACTCGTGTTGGTTCTACGTTTTGAGCACTGAATGGAGATTTAATCAATTTCGGCAACTCCAAATGGTGACCCAAACAAACGTCAATTAACATTTAAAGGTTATATTCGATAATGGAAAACGGACGAACTTTCAACAATTTTTAAAATCGTTAGAGGAATAACTCGCAAAAGAGATGTTAAAAGAATTACCAAAATTGAGAAAAAAATCAAAACTCAGTGATGTAAAATAACACAGATATTAGAACTTAATAAAGGAACTTTCACAAATTATATAATTTCAATAAAGCCAATATTTCAATAGTTATAAAATTAAAAAGGTAGGATTGTTAAATTAACAAAAAATTACCATTTAAACAATTCGAAAATTCGTGAAAAAAAAGTTTACGAAATTTGTAAAATTTTGAAAAACGTAAATTTTAAAATTATAAGGAAGCAGAACTTCTAACGGTAAGCATTTTTAAAGAAGGAAAATTCCGACAAATTGAAAAAATTCATTTTTCAAAAGTGAACAAATTTGATAAAATGCCTTTTTTAAAAAGTTACAAAATTTGAAAAATTTAATATCTCAAAAGTTGACAAATTTTAAAGAACAAGCATTCTTCAAATGTTGATAGATTTGACAAAATAAAAATAGCATGAAATGACAAAGTGACCAATTAACTGCCAACTAGGTGGCACGTTTCAGATGAACATGCGATTGAATTAAATCAATTCATCCTCAATTTCGACGCACTTTTAAGAGGCTTTTGGGCATCAATTTAACCGTTATTTACCACGAGGTTTAACGTTTTAATATTTTGCCTCGTGACACCCCGTATACCATATATTCAGAGAATATATATATATATATATATATATATAGGAAAAGAGTCTAGTAATTCAGCCAGAGGGCGACTGTATCTTATTTAAAAATAATTGCGCACTCGTCGTCTTGCACCCATACACATAGATACACACACATATACGCATAGTTTCCTGTGCTTGATTACGGTTAATTGTTCAGGATTTAAAAGTATAATGGCGCTTAGTATCTCCTTCTTAAACGGTGACTACGTAAGACCCGTAACCGTTTCTTTATGCTGCGGTGGCTGATTCTCCACTTATTCTAAAACGTAGCTATATATCCTATTAATAATATATATATATATATATATATATAAATGCGCGAATTCAATAACAGGAAGAGTAACACGGAATGCGTTCGCTCGATACACGCATAAAGCTTGAATTGTCGATGAGAGCTGCGACTCTTCCCTTGAATTAATTATCTTTATTACTTAAAAAATTGTTGTAAAAAGAAATGAGAAAAAAAACGTCACTGTAACGATTGAAGGATTAACTCTGAGAAAACTTCACGATATGTTTATTGAGTTTTCAAACCGAGTATTAAATTTGAATAAATATTTTGAAAAATATTTTTAATATTTCAAGAAATATTTGAAAGGGAGAGAGAGAGAGAGAGAGAGTGAAGGAAACAGAAGACGAGAGGAGAGGGGGACAGAACCTCGCCCTTTCAGGGATTCAGAAAGTTGAAGCCATATTCGTGCTTGCTTTAAACATATGTGGTAGTCAGGACCGCCTCTCCCTATCTCTCTCTTTCTCTCTTTACGTACATAGGCATATGAACCCAACAAAGTCACACATGACTACATATGTATATCCAAAGAATAACTTGGTAAAAGCCAAAAGCATTTATGTGTCTGTGCTTGCCGAATGATACAGAGACCGTCGCCCACATCGTCTGGCCCGGCCCGCCGGATCGTTTGGACATTTTCGCGAATATGCACTATACATACAGAAATTCAGAAAGCTATCAGCGAAATGACCATTCGATGTACTACGTGGTGGGCGTTTGATGGAGACCTCTCGACTCGAGAGCCCAAAAAATGACCTGTCAAAAATATAGGTTACGTTTGCAATTTATACACACATACATACATATATAAATAAATTTTGTAATATCAATTAAAATAATCTATAAATCGATACTATATATTCGATAGTCGATAAATTGATACCTTATGACCGATAGGTCGGTACTTGAAAATCGATAAAACGATATTTGATAATCGATACTCGATAAATCGATACTTGAAAATCGATGAATCGACAATCGATGAATCAATAAATCGTTAATCGTTAAATCGCTGAATCTCTAAATCTATGAATCGATACTTGATCATCGATATATCGATATATCGATTAACAGATTCTGGATCTCGATTAGTCGATATATATAAAAAGTGAATCGAGGAATATAAAACAACAATAATCGGCTACTTGGAGCAGATATGATCGTAATGCCCAGGCAATGAAGCTGCTGCGACGAAATGCGGGAAAAGGGGGTGATCCGTGGGGGCACCGCCAATCTGTCGCTGGCTGCATTAGCTTCGTTGTAGAATGAGCTTTTAAAACGGGAGTTCGCTTATATCCGCTCTCTCTCAAACCAGCCTCTGCCGGGCCGGTTGCTCTTTCGCAGAAAATGATAGGGGTGCACGAGGCTGTATTTGGGGGATAGGAAGCCTCGGCCTCTGTCTGATGAAACGCCACATCTCTATTCGAACTCTTGCCTCACTCATTCGTTTTCCCAATTTTGGGAACGTTCCCCTCCACGGTTTTGGACGTCCATGTCCACGTGTTGTCCCCACTGTACACCCTCGATGCAGACACGACTATATAATACAATATCTATACAGGGTGTCCGGAAAATATTAGAATCCACCGAGGAAATGAATTTTGGTCGAGGACTACAAAAATATCAAAATATCTCGTAAAGAAAACGTACGATTATCATCTGAAACTCTATATACAAAAGAACAGAAAAATTAGCTACTTTTGGTTACATTTTTCACTGTATTTCGTACAATTACGTTTGGGTTTGCTGTTTTTCATAAATGAAAATTATGCTTGAGTTTGTTTTTTTCATAAATTGAAATCACGTTTCGGTTTTTTTTCGTAAAGTTACTTCTAAGTAGTTTTCATATCCGAAAATATGTTTAAGTTCTTCAGCCACGACGACAATTTTCTGCAAAAATAATAAAACCAAATAAAAATACATCTTTCTACCGTACGTTAAGCTACTTTCTCGACACCCGGTATATACGAATACGAGCCGGATCCGCGCTGGACCGGATACTTTTAAAGTAAATTAGCTTTTTAGTTTTCCGTGCTTAAAAACGAAGCCGAGAGAATATACTATAGGTACAAATTGTAAAAGGATGAAGAAGGGCCAGTGGGTACAGGGTAGCCAGAGCAAGGGGTTTCGAACCGGGGCTCGGTCAATTCATGAATGTGAGTTGGAAAGTGAGGGCTGTTTATCAATCCTATATATATATATATATATTTCGTCTCTACGCGAACCCCGTGAATTTTGGGCGAATCTCTGTACACGAAAAGTGAAAACGGACAAAAAGCGTTCGTGCGAGGAAGGAAGAAAGATCCTGTGTATACGGGGAGCGAGAGATTCGTAGGGGCAGTGTGTAATGTACCTAAACCGCACAAGGGTGGTTTGCAACAAACCACCCTCTAACCCCTCCTCTTCCGAGGACCAGCTTCCCCCCAAAACCTTGGTATCCTCCAGCCGTTGGACCCCGATTTAGCAGTTGAAAAAGCCAGAAGAGACTTTTGACGTGAAACACTACCCGGTTCGCTATGGAGTACCCGGAGAAGAGAGCATCAGCCAGAAACTGAAAACTCCAGACTGCCTTCTATATATCTCTTTCTCACTCTCTCTTTCAGTTTCCAATTCTCCAGACGCGTTGATCCTGCTGCAGTGGCTCCTTGTCCCGGGTTTGACTTCTTCCTCAACTCCTCTTTTTTTCATCCAGTGTGGAGACAGCCAATGAAGGGGTCATTCGTGAAAGGGATGTAGGAAAACCACGCTCCGCGAAGAATATCCTCATCGCCTGCACAGCTTTCATTCGTCCCTTTAAAGTTGCTTTTTCTTCTTTGCTTTTGGTTTTTTCCTCTTTTATTCACTTTATTCATCCTTTTAGACTGGATTAATTAACGGAATGCCCATCGATTGGAATTCGTTTGATGCGAAATATATTTATATGGGGAAGTTTGGTTATGAAGCCTCCAAACTTCGAAGACTGATTTGAATTCATCGTAATCTATTGTGCTGGCACGGAAGTAATTTCGGTTTGTAGCAGTGTTTTTACTTACATTAAATATAGCCGAAATTACTTTCTTGCCAACACAATATTCTTGCGAACTTAATTCTTGCCAACCCGAATTACTGTTTTACCAACCCAATATTCTTGACAAGCCCAAATTCCTTTCTTGCCAACCCAATATTCTTGCCAACCCAAGAAAGTATATATATATATATATATATATATATATATATATATATATGGATATTTATCGTCGATGATATACACATACTGAAATCTCCGAAGGTAAGAGCATTATTGACTTTGATCACTATGCGGTTAATCTCGTCTTTTTATTATCCGTCTGGAAGCTTTCCTTGGGGCAATTGAGGAGGCGCGTGCTCGCACGTATTGCACATACGCGCAGTGTGGGCCGCGCTCGCGCTGGTAATAAATAATCGAACGTATAGGGAAGATTGAGAGAGACGAGGAGAAAAATTGAAGGAAGCGGTAAAGGGACGAAGAGCCCAAAGAAAGGCAAATATTTCACATATATACTTGGATACATATACATACAGGGTGGGGAGTAAATAGTGGCCCACCGTTAAGGATTCGATATGCCAGATAGGTCACTATACATATTATTATTTTAACCATTATTATCCAAAGGTTTAAAAAGAAAACATTTCGTGAAAAATGATTGTTTTCTATGGATCGTATTTTATTTACGCCACATCCATTTTTCACGATTCCTCTATTATACAGCAGCATACAACAGAAATCAAAATACAAAATAGTGGTTATTGTTGAAAATACAGCCATATTTGTAACAAAAGCTTATCAATTCGTCAAAAAAATGTAAAAAAATGTTGGATACAAATGGTATAAATAATATGTTATAGCTAACTCTCTGGTAAATTGAATCCTTAACGGTGGACCACTATTTACGCTACACCCTGTATATATATATATCTATAGGAATATCTATTCATAAAAGTGCATCTATATACCTTGACACATATGTACACTACGCACGAGTCGGACGCCCCGCGACGTAACCTTTACGCCTGAACTTCATGGTGGAACTTCAAGGGGGGGCCCTTCTAACGAGCAGGCCAATTAACATTTTTATTAGACGTATCCGGGGAGAGCGGGTCCTCTCTTATCCAATCCCGGTACGTTTTTTCGCCTCCTTCCGTCGAGACCGCGAGACCATCTTGAAACAATTTACATGTTAAACATCGAAGATTGAGATCTCGTCCTCGCGTTCATCAATATTACTTGACGAATCGAAAAGATCGATCTTCGAACGAGGAACATTTGAGATTTCGGTCCATGGTGAACGCTGGTATTTAACGGGTCACTTTTGAAAGTGTTTCGTCATTGAACAAACGTTCGGACTTGTTAGGTTATGTTGAACCTCGCAAGTTTTTAGTTTGTTTGAGTTTGTTTGGGTATAGGAATTGTACGAATCTCAGATCTGCCACTTCAGCAAATATAATTATTGATAGCTCTACTGCAATTTGGGTATTTTTATTATTAACCATTAGTTGTCGTTTATCACTAAAATTGGATCTGTCAAATTGATATAGATCAGGTTTTGTTTTATTCATTTGCAAATGAAGAATGAACAGGAGTAAACAATCCATTTTCTTTTGGAGCACATTTGTAATTAAAGCAGAGTTTGTTTGGGTTGTTAGTAGATTTGTAATTAGATCAGAGTTTTATTTATTCCTATTCATAATAACCTGATTTCAACTAATACAAAAAAAATGATAGGGAACTCAATTGCACAGGTTGGGATCGTTTTCGTCCTTCTTTTCAGCAAATACAGTCAAGTATAATATGACAAGATGGTCCTCAACGAGGACTATTTTGATCCTCCGATTACGAAGCTCCGAAGTTCCGTTATCTGGTGGGTTATCAGGCCACTTATTTCTTCAGGCACGATATCCGGTTGATGGTACCCTGAAACGTGAATAAATTCGAAGAGGATATCTCGAAGCTCCCGCGAATATGATAATCCTCGCTCGCTGACGAGCACAAGGGCGTAAATTGAATCAGTCTACGTGTCGAATCGTAGGGATTTACGATGGTTTGCTTTTCATCAAATGATACGGTATGCGTACGATACGGTCGTTTTGAAATTCTCCGGTATTCGGTGCCCAGTATCCGGCACGGGAAGAGAAACAGCAGGAGAGAGACAAAGAGAGAGGGAGAGAGAGAGAGAGAGATGCAGCATACGTTGGAACGTATGTGCAACAGCGTAATTCGTCGATGTCCAATGAAGAATGTGGATGGGGTGGAGTGTGTGTTTGAGTATGAGAGAGAGAGAGAGAGAGAGAGAGAGAGAGAGAGAGAGAGAGAGAATGTGCTAGGGTTTCCTGGCGCATTTGTATGTGTATAGACCGATTAGGCTAACCACACGTTGTCGAGCCATCGACGGCATCCGAGGCGCATTGTTTGCTCGCTTTGATGATGCCAATTCGCATTATTCGCGAATCGCCCTCTATTCTACCTTATCCGTGCTGCGGATCATCCTGAAACGGATAGATGGAGCTGGTGAGGACAGGAGAAAGATCGGAACCATAGGGGGGGGGGGGGGGTTGGAGGGGAGGCAGAGGTATAGGTAATGTGGCAACGTACGTGGATGTACGCACAGGTTTTATCTCGTGTGCGTTCCTCTCTTCCTCTCATTGCCGTTGCATTGGCTGTGCACCACTCGAACGTGTGTCATTAGTGACCCCGCGAGGTCGACGCTTCGATTCGATCCCACCACCACGTTCGCCACTTTCTGGCTTGCTGATCGAGCCAACTTCTCCTATCTCTGTATGTCCGCGGTTCACCGAGCCAACATATACCTTACTAATAACAGCGTCCACCAGGATACAGTACTCAATGACGACCATGGACGTGTCCCATCGTAACTGATCATTTCGATCCTCTTTGGGATTATACCAACCCAAACGGAATTATCGCCTCGTTATTCCAGCGCGCCTGGATTTACCGATCCCACGTACCGATATGGTAGCCACCCTACCTAAGAAAGCCACCACTGGTCCCCTTGGATTTGACGTCTATTGGGCCTGATAGAAACGTGTCCGTTTTTCGTAGTGTAGTTTTGTTTGGGTTTGTTTGGACGTCTATTAGGCCTGAGGGAAACGTATCTGTTTTTAGTTTGGGTTTGTTTAGGTTTGGGTTTGTTTGGACGTCTATTAGGCCTAAGAAAAACGTATCCGTTTATTTGTAGTGTTAGTTTTGTGAGATTTTTTTTGCAAAGGAGTGAGGAGTTAAAGTAAAAACAATTTGCGTCGAAAAACATTAGGAGTTTACTAGATTGATGTTTCTTTCAAAATTGAGGAATTGTGAATTTTAGGGTGGAGATCGTTTCATGTATGTTTGGGTTTGTTTGGGTTCAACAGCACTTGGAAATGTTAATTTCCCACTTGAAAATATTTAACATTTCCATTTACCATTTCCAATCAGCACGTGAAAATGTTAATTTCTCACTCGAAAAATCATTGTTGCGTTTAAAAATTACTTGATTATTTCAAGGATCTTGTAATTATTAATAATTACGGATAACCTCAATATTTATTGAGTCCTCCAACGATTATTCTGATAATGAATCATTCGGCAATCTTTGGAGGACTCAATAAATGTTGAGTTTATAGGTAATTGTTAATAATGATAAGACCATAGAAATGATTAATTAATTTAAAAACGCAGCAACGTTTGTTTGAGTTGAAAAATTAATTCATAATCAATATATTTAATGAATAATTAATGACGTATACTATTTTATAAATCGACTGCTTGACGTTGTCCATTTGGAATATAATATTCATAGGTATATGGTATAAAATTTAAGTTGTGAATGAAAAAACGTCACTTCAATGTAAACTGAATATGATTTACTTGGAGCATTCCGATTAGACCCCAACCTTCTACCACAAGTCGAGAAAAGTTATTCAAAGTCGGGTTTGATTTTTAATTCCAAATAAAAGGACTTCTCAATAGAGCATTCACGAGAGGCTGATTCCTTTCGCCATCGAGTTTCACCGAAGCTTGTGGAGGAATGATCGAAGGGCGAAAATTGGCTCCGAAGCTAGTCCTTAAGTTCGTTTTGCGCTCAGTAATTTCCGGATCAATGATTCTTGGGGATTGACGTGCAGTGCCCACAAACGACGTTCCGAGACGTCCAAAGTGGTAAGAGAGGGCGAAAGGCTGAATCGATCGGAATGGAAGGCAAGGGACGACCTCTGCTGGCCGTTTCGAAGGTGGCCGCAAGAAAGTGCTTTTCGAGGAGAACTGCCAGAGTGTAGGACGAGGAGGAAGTAAGGTCAGAAGAAGCTATACCAAAGAGGACCGCAGGAATCATACAACCCTAACATGACACCAGTCCACCAGCCTAATACCAACACTAATTGAATACTCGTCGAGTTTTACGTTTATGGGTGTACATGCAAAAATGGACATACGAGTGGAAAACTGCTTGGGTTTATTTGGGTGTGTACGAGGATAAACCCAAACCACATTGGGCTAAGGCACTCGAGGGTACTAGCATACCAAAGACGGTTACTCTAAAACCGGCGCAACCGTTATATCCGAAACTCTAAGTAACCGAGGCCCTATTAAATCCAGACACGAGCAGGCACAGACAGGAAATTGCCTAATTTCCTGAGTGCGCACGCCGATCCGTCAACTTGACGTGACGGAGACGTAGTTCCGCACGAGAATCGTGACTTTTAATGTCAAGTGTCGAAAAGAAGGCCGTCTGCGAATATCTACGGAAGATATGGGTAATCAGTTACCCCGCTTGATCATAAATAAAGGCCACCTTTGGGTTCATCGAGACATCAGAATAGGGATGGTGCACGATATTTGATTTCTTGAACGATGATGGATCGTGATGGCTTTAGGTGTTTTCAATGATCATCGAAGAGTTTCATCAACGAATTGTCTTATTACGGCAATCACTCCTGATTAGATTTCGGATTATTGAGAAACCTGATTCGCTACTGAGAACCCCAATAATAGACCATGGGCTGATCGAATGTCTTCAGAACTTTCCGGAACGGGTCTGGCATTCTTGGAGGTTGTTTGAAATTGTTTGGGTTTGTTTGTTTGGGTCCATCTCAACTTCGAAAAACGGACCTGGCGTTTTCGAAGTTGGAATAACATTTTTTGTGGAACACTGTTTATTCGTCAATTAGTCGGACGGATTCAATGGAACGTCTAAATACAGTTCAATTACGATATAGTAAGGATAAGGATCATAAGGTATTATATCAAAGTGAGCCCCGAGCGACCCTCGTAAGAAAGGCCTCAGGACCAGGGTGCAAACCTTCCATCCAGAAGGGGAATTCTCGCCACGAAACGAGAAAGGGGGAGAGAGAGGGCGAGAGTTCGAAGGGAAAAGATTAAGTGTTGGACGTGGGTCGGCAGTGATAGAACTACGCGTAATCCGTGAACTTGGAACAGCAGCTATACTCACTCCCTGAACGTAAGATGCTCGTGTTGGGTGTGATAAGGTGACAGCTCAGAGATACGGGACAAAACCCGACAATTAACGCGAACGTCACTTCCGCCCGCCGGAATCCTGTACGTTGGATCAGAGGTAGGATTCCGTAAAAAATCGAAATATTGAAAAAAGAATTTCTTCCCGTACGTACGAGAGCTTTCCTTGAAGTATTTTAGCACGAAATGTCTTTTTACTACCAGATCCAAGTAAATAATTATTTGAGAATGATATCATTTTGTGAAATAATTTATCACGTAAAATACTTTATAAAATAATGTATGGAAACAATCATCTTCATTTCATTTTTAAACAGTTATTTTTTCCTGTGTTTCAATTCGTTCCATGTTGATATTTTATTTTTATAAATTTAGATAGAATATCAGTTTATTAATATTTCACAATATTTCGACGTCAGGTGGGTGAGGGTAGAGGTAAAAAATGAGAATTTTTTTTAATAAAAAATACGCCTCTGCTGATACGAATTATACGTAGCTCTGTGCAAAAATATTAGATATCCTATGCAAATCTACATATAAGAACACGTCGTGGTATAAGTGAAAAATAAAAATGCACATTGTATCGATATTTTGTTGATCCATCTATAGCTTTAAGTAAAGCTGCGACTGATTTAAACGTCGAATAAAATTTCGTCTATAAATGTTTTTCCTACACTACCGTTAAACCTAAGAATATGCAGGAGGTACTGCCATTTTCAACCTCTTTAATAAATATGAAAAGAATCATGTTACTGTTGGGAACATTCCCTTTCAGGTAGGTAAAACGTTTTCTTCTTGATATATTGTTTGCGAACTAGACGGAAAAGCTTCTTATCTGAAATATCTTATCTTAATAATTTCTTATCAAATTTCGTTTGGGCTAGGAATTACCCACGTTTGTTTGGATTTGTTCGGGTCGATGAAGCGACAGTTGGAATGAGAACTAATAGTTGTGCAGAAGGCTGTATATTGGTATCAGAATCGGTACGAATTGAAGGTCACCCCTATTATTGATCGACGACTAGTCATTTGTTTGGGTACTACGGTTGGTCAGCATATACCAGCTCGAAGCTGGTATACGCTGAAAGTCGTTCTTCCCGATCGACGCAATACGAGAGAGGACGGAGGTAACCCGCGTCTCTAACGCACCACCACCAGATGCGACGCTGCTGGTATCGCGCCGCCGGACTTTCGTCCGCGACCCCACTCCAGTTGGCAGGGGCGTGTCACACAATCCCCTCTCCATATCCGTTTCCCCTGAAACCCCTACGCTCGCGAGTTTCCCCTTCGCCCCACTTAACCGGTCTCGAGCGGGCCCCCCCACTCCAAAGAGACGCAGCGGAGGAGTCGTCGAAAGGTGACCCCTGCGCGACAGTGGGGTCTCCCTCGAGGACGCCGTCGCTGGGAGAACTCGGTGTCTCTCTTGCACTCTCTTACTCTTCCGCGCACTCCTCTATCGTGTGTCTTTTAGATGTCCCCGTGGCCGGTTCGCTCCACGCCTTCGGATCTTTCCCATTGGCTACCAACTGTCCCCGTAAGTGCCAACGGGGACACCCGCCCATTTTCAGCTCGGAAAAATCCCGCGCTGCATTCTAGTACCGTCTAATAATTAATATGATTTTTCACCGACTGTCCGGGTACTCAGCGGGCGCAGGGGAACCTCGGAAAAAACCAAAACCAGTACAACATCCAATTGCCGGAGAAAAAGAGATTTTTGTAACACACAAACTTGGATATTATCGCCAAAGATATTGATCGTCTGAATGTCTAGATGTGCACTGAGTATGGGCCATCAAGGTTTTAACTGCGACGGTCCTGTTGACTTGGCCCAAACGAACCCAAACCCAAACAAACCCAAAAGTATCGATCATCCGAATGTCTAGGTGTTCGCTGACTACGGGCCATCAAAGTTTCAACTGTCACGTTTACTTGGCGGTTTATCAATGCGCGGAAAGTAGAACGGTTGGGTAATCAATTCCGCCCAGCTGATCATTGACGACGCATCAAACATTTTCTCCGTCTAATGGCCATTCTGATTAATGGTTTAATGGTAACGCTGGGATTTTCCTACGGGACTCATTGCAGGACTCAGCAGCTGCGTATGATTTACCGATTGATCGATAGTCCCCACAAAACGAAAAGGTGTCCAAAGGTCAAGAAAGCAGTGATCAGGACAAGCAGTGATCAGAACATTTTTTGTATCAAGCGGTGATTTTTGATAGAACTGGCCGTAGCGGTCAATCAGGCAGGCGTTCTGATCACAAACGTAGGATATAAAAATAGATCCAACGTGGCATTTACCGTGGCGGAGGTTCGTAACATTTGTGGGGAAGTTGCGCCTCTAGGATGGCGGAGGGCGGGAATGACGATTGCAGAGCGAGTCTGCAAATCATCGACCTCGCGAGAGCGTTCGTACCAGACAGCTGGAGAGCGTGGAGGAGCGAGATGGGAAAAGAGCTCGAGTCGAGGTTACGCAAGTGAAGCATATGCTGTGCATATACCGCGCGATGTAGTACTGCTAAATATAATAGAGCTTCCTATCCACGCAATCATCAATTGCCTATTGGGAGAACAAAAAATTGCCGGTTTAAAGCTGAAGGGGAAATTGGAACGGCCATTCCTTCTGTTTTTTCGACATCTCGATATGTCAATCCTCTTTCATCGTCCAACTAGACTACATCAGCATCGTTTTAATTCTGATGACTGATTTCCGGTTCAAATAATCACAAATAAGGATTATCAGTCTAGCACTGTCCATCAATGCGAAAAGACAGTCAACCCAAACAAATACGGTTTTATCATAGATAACCCTATCGGAAGTCTAGCTAATAGATCGAATCAAGTCGTAGTGCTTTTTTTTCAAGTTTTTTAGTATCAGCATGAATTCCCCTTGGAATTAAAGGAAACAAGGCCACCATGACAGCTAACTGTATCGACAGGCCCCCCGTGCTGATAAAGATGTCCATTCCATTCTAATCCAAACAAACCCAAACACACTCATACAAGTCAGAACCTATCGTTGAAGTTTCCATTGTAAATCGCAATGGGAATCAGTAGTGTACCTAACGCACCACGACTGGATAAGGGTTGGTACTCCGGAAGGCATAGGACCAAGGGTGCATAAAATCGACACAAGGCTGATACCAGGGACGGTGAAACGAGAAAGGATGATCCAGCGTAGCGAAGATGCGGAGGCAAGATAACGAGGACGGAAATTGAATTCTCTCACCAGTCATCCCCTGGGTCTCTCCAAGAGAGAGAGGGAGCGAACATCCATATATGGATACTACATATACGTCTCATAGGTACATACGTTGGAATATCTACTTAAAGAAATCGATCGGTACCACCAGGCGGTATACCGTACAGTCAGTGTACACAATACAGTAGTAGAGAACAGTGTAGATATCTCCTGGTGTGTCGGTGTATACGTGAACCAGCAATCTAGTCGGTGCACCAGGAGAACCAGCAAAGAGCGGAGGGAGGGTTGAAGAGAGCCGGGCGATGGTGGCAGAAGCATCAAAGAGGGGCTAGGAAGGCTGAGGAGCAGCGATGGTGGCAGAACACCGCGCCGGTACCAAGTATCGACTCGACGACGTTATCAACGTCATCGTCGTGGTGCACATCCCGTGCACTCATACGTCTCTACAACCTCGAGAAAAGAAAGGAAGGGCATGGCCGGAGAAGGAAGAAGAGCAAGAAACAGCAAGTGTTGGTATCCATTCGTCTAGCTCCGTATAACCTCACGAGGCAACCATCCTACCCACACCTTTTGTCTCGAGAGTTCTCTCCTTGGGCTCCTGCTGCTACCTGCTATGTGCCGTACTGTATACCACCATGGATATCCATCCTAGGGTCTATATAGGTACACCAAGCTTGTGAGAGCGAGGTGCGCACCAGTGCTATTACATATCTCACGCTAAACCCATGGCTATCCGACGATCCGAGTATACCACCGGAAACCATCGACGGAATGGTAATTACGTATCAACGACTATACGCGTTCTACCGAGCTCAGATCCCATCACGAGACCGAGCCTGCCCACGACTGACGGATATTCCATCGTCTTTGGTATCACTCGATTTCCGTTGAAATTTAAAAATCAATTTATAACCGTCGTATGACATTTGGGCTTTTCTTTTTCGCTTGATGGACACATGGTCGCCGGTTTGTTTGGGTTTAGTCGTGTCCTAACTTCGGATTCTTCGGAATTCGCAAGCACTTCGGATCGTCCCTGATTCACTGATAAGACTTCACCCGACTAATCTTCATTTCCATAATTTCTCGACAAGTGCACTCTGCACAACAGTGCCACCACGATAAAATTCGACTCGTAAACGAGAGAAACGTCAGGCTGTAGTAGCGTATTCCAGACTCAGAAAAAGTAAGCCATACGACAGGAGGAACGTACCGAGAGGTGCTGTTCGTAGATACCGGCGGAACTTTAGAGTAGTAGCTCTTCGCTACCTACCCCCTCGAATAACACGAGCTCACACTCATACGTATACGCTATAGACGGGGGATCCGCGCTTTGCCACTCCTATGTACATATATACATCCTGAACGATGGTTCGGGCGAGCTCGTACGTTCTCGTGATTTCTCGGTGAAAATAACCGACCGCGCGCATACACGTACACACACCGTTCAACAAACCAAGCGAGAGCCCCCCCTTCGAGTGTTTCCGAGCCGTGGAACGAAACTCTTGGCTCGTACAATCTGCTCGAGCCTTCGATCTCGCGTTAGTAACAAAGTAAAAAACGAAAAACAAGGCGAAACCCACAGCGTCCTAGGGCCGCGATAAGATCGGACGTTTCGCGGAGTTTTGCGTTCTATTCGGCGACGACGGAGAGTCTGCGTAGAGGTCATACGAGTTTCGTATCGCATGAAGGAGAGGCGCAAAGAATCATTCCCTCGTGTGAAAAATATCGTGTTGTCGGTTATAAACGGAGGAACGACGGGAGAGGAAAGAAAGAGAGAGAGAGAGAGAGAGAGAAAGAGAGAGAGAGAGACGCGCGCGCTCTGCCGCTGCTCCTCGGTATTCACGATTAATTACGAAAACGCACGAATAGCCGCGAAGCGGCGCTCCGTGTAACCTCGAGAGTCGGTTGGCGTGCGTTCGCGGGTACGGTCGTGGTTTATATGGGCACACACCACGCGTCTTCGAAAATCATCTCTTTCGTGTTTTTCCTTTCACAGCTCGACGGTCTATTATTTTTTCCATTTTATTTTTTGTTACCTTTTTTGTTTTTGTTTTTTTTTTTTAAATTATCGAAGATTCGGAGTAGTGTTTTGGTTGGGTGATGAAAGTGAGCTATTGGAATAATTCGTAGGGTAAAACCAGTGGTGGGCGTGGGCTCGGAGTGCTGAGTTCGTTGTCCTCGAAACCAAGGTTAGGAACCAACCAAGTGACATCGCGTGAAACCGTTTCTTATTGAATCTGGGAATGAAACGAGAAAAAAAAAGATAATTGTGTCGTGAAGTGATCGACGAATGTTATGCTGGAGTTTGTCAAGTGTTACGACCAAAGTGACGGTTGGATGGTGAAGAGAGAGAATGAAGTAACACCTTCAACGTTCGGGAGACGAATGTGGACGAGCCGGTATCATCGACGATGGGAAACCGAGGAGGACACCGAGCGAGTCGTTAATGATGAAAACAACCAGGGGTTTTACGAAGAAAGCGAGAGACGCGGGTACTGGGAGCCCCGTTGAAATAACCGCTGCCTGAAGACTCACAGTTGATACGACGACGTTTCTACGCGGAGGGAAAATCAGATTCGTAGGCGGAGCTTAGCCGAGATCCCGTGGCTGGTGGACACGTGACACGGAAACTTGTCACGCCGCCCTTGCCACCCCTACCTTCGTAATCTCCCCCCACCCCCCACGTCCCTCCCGCCCCTCCTTCCATCTCATCCCCCTTCCAAACTCTTCCCCCACTATCGTCATCAACCGAAAACACGAACGAGCCCGAAGTCGGGGACATCAGCGCCGCCGCATCGCTAACCGTCGCAACCGTCCCATCAACGACAACCTCCGCTCTCTCTCTCTCTCTCTCTCTCTACTGTCCCGGCCAATCTTGCCACTTTTTCCCGCCAATGCGTGTCCTCTTCCAATTATCAACCACCACACCACCAACGGATTTAGAATCTCCGTCGTATTGCAACTCGTGGAGCCTGTTCGGTTAAACTAATAAATCTTTCGGCTCGATGATTGATTGGACTCTTTGTTCGGACAAGCCTGGAAGAATACTAGCTCGAAATGCTTGCATCGATAATAGAACCAGAGAGATGATCGAGCCAAATGGATTGCGCGATGAATCAATGTGCTCGAATAACCCCAATGTTCTTATTTCGGATGAAACTGTCATCGCGGTCGTAAAACATGTGCCATGACTCGTTTGCTTACATCTCGATGGAAAAACGTTGATCAAACTGGCCAATCGCTGTCATTCAATCGGCTATACATCAGAATCGTAGGAACAAAGATCAATGCTTCATACGCATCTGATAACTCGTTGCGACTCATGACTTGGATCCAACAATCTTCGCCTCTAGATACCTTCTTTTCTTGAGTTTAAATCGCGACGAAAACTTTTGGTTCTCTACTTGACATGCAACAATCCAGTCTAGGCAATAATCAGACGAGTTCCAGTGTAGCAATGATGAACTCGCGTCGTCAGAGTCCCGCGAATGACGAAGACGGAATTGTCGGTAGGAAAGACGTAGTTGTGAAGAGCGAATTGCCAACCGTCGAAAGTGAGCTTGAAGTTCCCATAAATGACAAAGCGATCAAAATCAAACAAGAGAACCAGGAAGATGAATTGCAGCAGGATCATCCAACGAATACCGAAGTAACTGGTTATCAGGAAAATCAGGAGTATAGGTCAAGTTCTAGAGGAGACAGTCGTCAGGTTAGAAACGACAACGATGATGCTCGGGGCGATAAAGCCGATCAATATTTGCCGAGTTCTTTACCTGACGTGGTCACATCCAGGGCTACAACTTCCTCTTCCGTCAAACATAATCGGAGCAATTCTTTCAACTGCCAAAGCACGGGTCATCAGCAACAATATCTCGGAATTCAACATCCGGTTTACCGCACCACTATTCCAAACATTTCCAGTCCACCTTCCAGCGTTTTTGGTTTTCCACACTTTTACGCTCCTCCACCACCACCACCGCCGCCGCCTCCTGGCCCAGGAAATCTATCATCGCCCAATCAGCTGCACACCACTTTTGCCAATTGTTCATCAGCGGCCGGTCATCAACACGTGGCTGGAAAGCGATCCAGAATGATGAAGGAAACGGATGGCCTGGACGAGATGGTTGTAGCTTATCGTCAGAATGCCGCTGGAATGCTAAACGAAGCTTTTCTTCGGGATTATCAGAACGAATTGAACGTATTTCATCAGGGAAAGTGCGCGAACAATTTTCCAATACCTACGGGGTATAATAACCCGGCAACTCTTCGGCCGTCGGTCACCAGAGCGTACGCACATCATCAACATCCGACCAACAGCAATGCCTACAGAAATCAGCAACCGCAATACTTCCCTCTGAATAATTCTTTGACTGTGAAACACAATAAAAATAAGTGGAATAATTCCGGAATGGCAAGATCCATCCATCCTCCGCATGGACTCCCAACGAGCTCTGTGAGTTTATCACTGTGCGTTTCTACATTTGATCCTTATCGGTGCTGAGCAATTTTGCCTAGAGCCTGTTTCCAGCCGAAGA
This sequence comes from Ophioninae sp. B BG-2022a, assembly GCA_030522765.1. Classification (NCBI taxonomy): domain Eukaryota; kingdom Metazoa; phylum Arthropoda; class Insecta; order Hymenoptera; family Ichneumonidae; species Ophioninae sp. B BG-2022a. The sequence continues at coordinate 21,800 of JAPYZJ010000782.1, forward strand.
TCGATCAATATCGATCAGTCGTTTGGAAGGACCACCAACCAATAGAGTGCTAAAATTTCATAAAGTTACACTTCATTGATACTATTCTCTTTACGGTACTTTGGTATTTAAAGAAACCCGAACCAAAACGAATCCAAATCAAAACCGAAATAAATAAGTGATATTTCGTTATCAGATCAAAGCGTCTATAAAGTCCAGCTGTGTCTCAATTGGCACATCTGGATCTCTATCAATTGCTACAAAAATGCAATTGTTCTCGGAAACATCGAGAAAAATTGTGGTCTGCTTACTTCTATCAGGGAACTGATTTTCTCTCGATTGTACCCACGCCCGATGAAGCCCAACCCCACAGAAAGTATTCCCTAAACAGTGTTTAAGGATTATCTATTCTCGAAAGAGGGAAAATTGGAAAATTCAATGATTATATCTGACTGGTGTTGTTGTACATCGAATGAGAAACGCCTCATTATTTCGTAGACGTTTTTCTGTCTCTCGTCTCCTCGTAACGTAATATGCCGGGTTTGCTCGAACAGAAGGCTAACTATGCGTGACGGTGTGGCGCTCGACGAAAAAGCCTCGCGGCTGTTAAACCATAAAAGCAATAATATCGATTCTTAGCATGAAATACGAGTCTAATAATTCGCTCCTTTTTAGATGAAGGTTTTGGGTGAACATTCTGTTCCCAGTGCCATTTGAGTGAAAGAAAATGTTGAAACATCTGAAATTGATATTTGTGGTCAATTTTGGGGTTACGATCGACGGCAATTGCCCGTTTTAGACCTTTTTCGAAACTCTATTCTAGTTTTGTTTCTTTGTTGGATTCAAAGCAGTTGACTCTGAAGAATCACCTGGAATTCCAAAATTAATTATCTCACCACCACCCCAGTACACAGTGGACAGAGACTTAGTTTTGGTGTACCAAAGTGCACAAAACCCAAACAAAGTGCAAGAAAAAAACCAAACAAACTCAAATAAAGTGCAACAAAGTGCAACGAAAATCCAAACAAACCCAAACAAAAAACATAAATTGATTCAGAAGCTTCGTTCAGGTTCGTTTCCTCCAGCAAGTCCCCATAAAATTCACCAAACTTGATTCTGTATAGATTCGACAACTTTAACTCGAAACCCGAACAAACCCAAACCAAGTGCAACAAAAACCAAAAAAAAAGATCAATTGATTCAGAAGCTTCGTTCAGGTTCGTTTCCTCCAGCAAGTTCCCACAGAATTCACCAAACTTGGTGCTGTATGGATTCGGCCACTTTAACTCGAAAATCACGTGTAATACGAACACATCGAGAATGAATCCATAGATAGGTATATACACGTGTAGATTTATACGTATCGTATTTCCAGCGAGCGATTGTATCCCTTTGTCCGCGCTCTTTCGCATTGAGACACAAAGAGCACTCCTCTAGATGGATTTCTCGAGTCTTTCTCTCCCACTCTCTCTCTCTCTCTCTTCGTTCTCGAGAGATAGCCCAGTCGTTATACGTCCACATTTGCAACCCGTCTATGTTTCTGTGCAAATGCACTTTGTATACACATCGACCACGAGAGATGCATCTCACGTTGGGTCCTCGACTCTGGAGCAAATTGCGAGCGTTTCTCGCGCTGGATTTTACAGTCTCCAGTGAGATCTTTCTCTCTGCACACATTTCCCCGACAAACTGGGTACACCAGACTACGCGTATAACCACCTATACGTGGCTGAACGAGAGATGATTCTCCGCGTGGAGTTTCTCAGAGGTTGCTCGGATAGATATCGACAGAAGGTGAACGAAAAAAGGGCTTGGTGCCCAGCCGTCTTTCCACTTTCCTGGTACAGTCTTACAGCCTTTTCGCGGCCAGTTGTCAATGTCGTGAGATATACAGTCCCTGACCAAATTATTAGACGCACTATAAGATTTTCTGTAAAATGTTAATTATCAGAAGATACAGTACAGCTTCATTGTTTTTTTTACTAGATACAATGTTTTACCCGATATATTTAACATTCACGAGGGCCTTTACTTTAGCTTTTTTACATGAGAAAAGGTCACCTTTTTACCCATGATGAAAATGTTGCGATGGATTATTTTAACATTGCACACACAAACAAAACAATTAATAGCGTAGCATAAACAAACAAACACAGCGCATAAAGTAATAGAAACCCGTTCGCAACTTGCACAACGGCGCGCGAAACTGTAACAGGTTTGTACTTGTTTACGGTTGTGTATCAATTGGTTAGCAATGTATTGCCATACATTAAAAATAAATACGAATAGGTAGAATTTATCAAATCTCCTGCATAAACATTCATTAGATCTAAGTTTATGGACATTCTTGCGTTATACGAATTTAAAGATTAATTGTTTGAAATTTGTATGACCTTCTTAACAAGCATACTAAACTGTGGATATAATTTGCGAAAGTTTAACCGTCTAGAAATCGTGATATTTGTTGTAAAAAATCTTCTTTTTTCATAACTTCCTATAAGACCTAACGTTTAAGTGGCGATTTTTACCACTGAATATCTCGATTACCAACCAATGGAACCTTTTCAAATTTTGTATACATTATAATATGACGCTCAAGCAGATTCACGTAATTTTTCCAACAATTATCTTCAAAAAATTGTGTCTCATGATTTTGCCATTACTTCGTATATACTATTGTGATTATGGTGCAAGAACATCCTTAAATATAAAATTACTGCATATACTCTTAAAAACTTTGAATTATTAAAAACAACTACAGTGCGTCTAATAATTTGGCCAGGGACTGTACGTCGTCAAGAGAGAACTCTCTATATGTGTATATCCGTGTCTATGTGTAAGAGTGCGATCGTTTCATGCCGAGTTACGTATTCCGGAATTCGTAACGTTCGCCGGTTGCACTCGGACGATTTCTGCGTCTCCGTGATACCGAGTCAGTTTCTCGATGGAGAAGTAGACGAAACGTTAGTGCTGCATGCGATCTACACGCGTTGGGAAAACTCGGTACCGAAGAGTCCCGGGATCCCTCAGTGAGACCCAAACCGTTAAGTCGTTATGCGTCAAACGATAGCACCGTAGGTCTTTTTTCCTATGGCCATCTCTCCCATCTTACCCACTCCAACGACTTGTCCTTCTCTCCCTGAAACTCAACGATCTCTCAGAGATTTTCGCTTTATTCGTTCTTGGAATGCACTTTTTTTTCGACGGTAGGTTTATATATACCACTGCTGGGATACGCTCGATTGATACCGATCTCTTTCCCAGTTCAATTTTTTCCCTTGTCCATCATTTGCATTCCGGTCACCGATTTTCGATGAAACGCCGAAAATCTGACTACCGTGCAGTTGCATTGCAGTAAATCGGACTCGAACAGCCAAGCTGGAATAAATGCACGACGAATTCCCAGTTTCTTATGATTTTGTGACCAAATGTTGGATCATTATAATGCCTATTCGAATACATTTTCCAGACTGAAAAGTGCAATCCAAATAAATAGGAATTGGATTGGATCAATTCAATTGTGTTTATGTATGTGTGTGTATGTATGTTTCGATGAAATTTTCAGGCAATCTTCAAAATAGCTTGGCGGATGATCCTGTAAAGTTTGGTAGCGGTGGATCAACATATAGACAGTCAAACCTGAATAAGCGAGAGTTCAAGGGAGCGGAACCTCATTCTCGCTTATAGAGGTTTCTCACTAAGCTGAATTTCCCGCTAATGCGGGTACATGGTAGCTTAAAATGACGGGTCCTAGCTTTTACTCTCACTTATAGGGTTTTCTCACTTATCCAGGTTTGACTGTAAATACATTTTTTTTTATTTTTCAATTACAGTTTTGCTATCACCATGCTATTGTTTTTATATCACAATTTGTGTTAACATATGCGTCGTATATTTTCATGTGGTTAATGTGATTAATCTATCTATCTTCGATCTGTGCGTGACAATCTTCATCCGCTAGAGAAAAGAGAGGAAGAAAATGAAATCGATGAAAAAAACTAATGTGAACTCCGATGCGTTCATTCTCAGCGTTATTGTTCTTAATTTATTGTTTTATTACATTCATTTTGGTCAAGATTTGGAAATAAAATCATTATTCTTACGCTAAAAATTATAAAAAAAAAACATTTTATTTATGAAAATTGACGCCCACCGAAGCGGGCGGGGTTGACTAGTGGAATATAATCCATAATGGCAGTCAATGATGGCGTATTGGCATCAATGAATGTAGATCAGATGATATTAGGTTTATTCGGCTCCGGAAAGAATCTTCTGGCCGATGACCTTGAGTATATGTGGAAGATCGACTCAACTTCACAAATTGTAAAATCCAGGTTCCTCTGAATGGTTGAGTTTAGTTACAAGAAATCGACCATCAAGCATCAAATTTAGAATTCATAGATAATTTTATTGATGGTTTTATTTTTCGTTAACGTTCGTTAAGTTCGTTAATCTTTATGGTTTTATTTCTGATGTTTTTTTTTGTCGTTAACTTGATGGTTTCATCTTTCGTTAACAAATGATCAGTTTTGCAAACTTCAACTAGTTCTCCTATACCCATATGTCACGAGGTACAGCTTGTGCTTCATCGTTAATTAGGACATCACTAATTAGAAGAAAAGTGCATATAACGCTAATAAAGAACGTAGAGAAATATCTCAATATAAAAATAAGAGGCAGAGGACTCAATACAAGTAATTATCGAAACAAATAAACATAAAAGAAGACTTAAAAAATAGAAGTTTACTATTCGTTAATAGTAAACAAGAGATTGTAGTTTTTTGGAAGCTACATGCTATTCTACTATTATCATCAGGTAGTTATTAGTTAAGTTACCTTAATTAACTAAATTAATAAAAATAATGGTATTAATCGATTTAATTGTATGTCGGGTTAATTCATTACATTCATCGAATTTATTAATAATCTACAGTCAATTCATCATTATTTACCGATTCAGATGATAAATCTGTATAATATTCATTTTTAGCCTACAAAAAATGAGAAAATGACAAAAATCATTGTACTTCGAGGATGCAATGTACAATCGCATGACATTTCATTTTTTTTAACACACTATCTATTCCATGTACGCACTGTAACGAGGATTCTCTGCACTCTCATAAGCCACCTTTGCGACCTGCTACACCCTCCCCCCTCTTCTTTTCTCCCTGATCTAAAATTATGCGAGCAACGTGCAAGTCCAAAATTACAGTGATCGGGATCGCGCGAGAGAGAGGCGCGCCTTAACTTCACCGCGCAGCTCTCAGTGCCTGCGCCACCCTCAGGGATATTCGCGGCACCTCTTCTCTCATCCCCTTCCCCCCCCCCCCCCCGCCATCACCGCCGCCACCCCTCGGTCCGGTCTCGCGAGATCGAGCTACTCAGCATACGCACATGGAATCTATTTATACATATAAGGGAAGGGGGGCTTGTAACAATTTTCAGTAAAACTAATATAACTTGAGGTGTATCGGTTTAATTACCACTATTTAACCATAGATTGAAAGTTCAACTCTTCCTCTATTAAAATGAATAATAACACAGGTCTACAAATTTTAACTTTTATTTTCCCCTTTGAGGTTCAATGACTGATTCTAGTGTATTTTCATGCGCTGATTACGAATATGAACTCAGTTTTCCGCCATCTCATCTAGTTTTCCCGAAAAACTCATTTTTTTATTTTCGTAAAAAACAACACCTTTGTAAAGAAATATTTTTTTTATTAAATTAAATACATTACAAAATAGATTCTACAACTATGCCCTACATAAATTAACAGCTATGCCCTAATAACGACCTCATAAGCAAATGACCTAAAATTTTATGTTTTCTCGGGCTATTACTGTAGGCCATTAATTGAATTAGATAAATACAATTAAACCATCAATAAGGAGCAGTTCCTGGAACCTAAATAACGCTAATTAGTAATTTTTTTCGAGAAAAGGGCATTGCCATTAGTTTTATACGGTTTTATCTGAGACCACCTAGGGTATTTTGGTAAAAAATAAAAATGTCAAATAGCAAAAAATCTGGACGTGATGGAATTTTTTCATTATTTTTCCTATATTCAGCGTCGCAAAATGTATCGGTATCAACCATCAAATCTCAGAAGAGGAGATCCCTGTAGACATGTGTAATTCGTTGATGATTATTTCGCAATTAATATTTTCATAAAGAAAGCGCGATGTTACAACTCATTCCGTCTTTGATGTTAGTTGTAACAGCTATTGGGGTAAGTCGTAACAATAATAAAAAACGGAAGTGTGACATCCTTCATGACTTACTTTTTATTTATTAGCAACAAACACTTCTTTTTTATTATAAAGTATTTTTAATCCAATGATGAACTGAAACACATTTTTTAACTGATGAAAATACAATATGGAACTTTTCGACTATTCAGGTATCTTACCGTTACCTGGCAAAAATAAAGCGTATATATAGATCGGCTCAGTGCGATGTCTGACGTGAGGCTAACTATAACGACATAATACGGCGTAATATAAAAATAAGATCGAGTCAAAGAAATACCTTAATAAAGTTTGAGTTTCTAGTAAAAAAACTCTTTTACTACTTACCTCTGTTATATCAAGCCCCTCGTTCCCCTAATCAAATTGTAACAGGTCAATGTCCATACATTCAAGATCTTGGAGAAAAAATTGGGGGTCTTTAATAGAGCATCAGATGCCTAAACGACCGTTTTTTGAATTTTTGTCTATCTTTCTGTTTGTATGTTTGTACGCGCATCATGCAAAGACTACTGCATGGATTTGAATGCAGTTTTCACCGATCTGTTGCTAGACGTCTAATTTAAAGTTTAGGCTCCATTTTACCGCATAAAAATACCGTTCTCCGATTTTTAAGATTTTTATCATTTTGTGTTGTATTTTAATGCGAAGCCATGTGGTGACAAAAATGAGCGATATCTCAAAACTTTTTTACAATATCGTGTAGTATTTTAATATAACGCCATCTATTGAAAAAAATAGTGATAACTCAGAACTTTAATGTTGATTAGTCAAATTATTATACATCGCAAAAATAGTAGTAGTTTAGTACTAATTTATCTGCAGCATTTTTATGTGTTTTTCTTTTTACAGATATACAGTTTTTAATTTATTAATAAAATTTTACCTATAAATATTTATTTTTAAACCCTCCCATAAATAATTCCTTTGATACGTATTTATTTTAATTAAGAAATATCTTATATTTTACAAGCAAACCCAAACAAACCAAACAAAATTTTGTTTTTTACGTAAAATCGATTTATTCGAATGGTTTGGACCAACATGGCAGGCTCTTTGGACTCTTACATCCTACAGGCCTTAATCCAGTTGATCCTTTTTCCAAAGCTGGTTTCCTCGTGATATCCAGTTTATCTGTGGACTCACTGAGAGCAGCAGACGCACCTGTGCGCACCGATAACGTCGCAATCGCGTCACGTAAAAAAAGGACGAGCTTTTTTTTGCGAAGAGTCGAGGTAAAGGGCGCGAAGGTTCTGAAGGTATTGCGCTCCAACTAGGGATCTGGAGTTTCCGCCACGATTATAAAGGGGATTGAATCGACGCCGCGATACCACATACCCCGTCCATTCATTCTAGCCCGATGTCGAACGTGTTCCCGATTATTCGCCACCCCTTAAGGAATTTATTGCTCATGGCTTGGCAGCCGTTCGAAACTTCGGCCGCGATCTTTCCTACACTCTCATGGCCGCTCTTCTCTTTGTGCCTTTCACGTGCAAATTAGAGAAAAGCCGGTGCTATAAATTCCCTTCAATGCGCTCCAATATCGGAGCAACTACAGGCCGTTTCCATTGACCACCGGGAACGACGAGCTCATCGCAAAAAACATTTTCGTATCGAAATCTTAAACTCCGAGTTCAATGACGATTGTTTGGGTTTGTTTGGGTTGGCATGATAAATAACAAAACAAAAACCTAACATTTCCAAATCTCCCAAACAAACCCAAACAAAAAACATATTCGTATCGAAACCTTAAACTCCGAGTTTACGTTTCGTTTGGTTTTTTTGGGTTTGTAAACTGCAAAGTATATTATATAGGATATACTGCAAATACTATATAGGATATAGAGGAACTGCGCGTGTGTGTGTGTTTGTCTGCTTGGGTTCTAAATTCGAAATTTAAAAGTCAATTGGGGATATCAACCTTTTAAAAAATGTAAATAAAAAATTATCAGCAGAGTCACGGAATGCAGCACCAGAATCGGGTTAAGAGTGATTAGACATAATTTTCTTGAATTTCGTTAAGTCATAAAAAAATGGAATAATTTTTTTTTCCAAAATTATCTGCTTCATCAATATCGCTGGGCGCTCAAGAGCCGTTATTAAGCCGTATCTTCGTGATACGGTTCAGGTAACGCTATTGCCGGCGGTGATTGATTTGTACATTTAATAAGATTAGTAAACAAATTTTCATAAAAATCTTTACAAAAAATTTTTTTTTCGAAATAAAAAAACTAATTTTTATTTGTTTGAACATTTTTATGGAAACTAATGTGAAAAAGTGAAAAAATTTTGTTTCGTTCTGTTCAAGATTATATGCATTTGAGAACAAAAAAGTGATCCTAATTTTTTTCAAAAATTTAATCGTATGAAACAAAAAAACGGCTCGATGGATTCAGTTGAAACTTTTTGGGGTTTTTCTGTGTATATTGAACTGAAGAATGCATACTTCATGTTAATGGTATCCTCAATCATTTCAATTTTGCCGGTTATTTTCCAAAAAAACCTCAAACCCCTTTTTTCCGGATTTTTCAAAATCATGTAGTGTATGGAAAAAATGTTTTTTTTTTCGGAAAAGAAATGATTTACTTTTCTAGAGGATTTATTCAAGTTTCCGAAACCCCCTTTTAAGTTATTATACGACTATTAGTTGCTGAGATATCAATGGTCAAAGACACAATGATCCTTTTTCATTCAAAGTTCAATATCTCAGCGAAAAATGCACGGATTGAGATATAAAAAAACGAAATTAAAGCTGACCAAACAAGATATTCGATTCCTTCAGTGAATTCATCGAAAAAAAATGTCCAAGTCCGTGGACCAGAAAGAAATACCGAAGAAATTGGGAAAGAAATGTTCTTACTGTATATCAGGATTGAGCGTTGACACGTTGCTTTGAAAATTTTTTTATCATTAAATCCCGAAACTGGATTCTCCAAGCTTCAAATTGTTTTTTTTTTTGTCCGAAACGACTATTTTTGACGACGATACAGCCATTTGAAAAACTGCTAAAATTTTGCATCTTTTATCCCTTAATTTTTTCCGTTAGTGTATATAATGACTTTACACTTTACGTTTTTTTTTGGGTTTACAAGCTGTAAAGTTACTATATACATCTGATAACTTTACAGTTTAATCTTGGTTTGGGTTTGTAAGCTGTAAAATTACTATATATGTATAGTATATTTACAGTATATTTACTTTTTGTTGTCGAAATAATGTTTGACGGTCTCTTCCTCGAATGCCACCGTACACGAAAGGATTCCCTTGTTGATGCGTAACACTTCTCGTCACGAAAGAGGCTGTAATGTATTCGTGTATACTGTATACATGTTGTGTGTTCATCAGAAACAGTGGAGATGCGATAATATTTCACCTCCGAGAGATGAGCTATAGCGAGACACGAAAAGACCGAGTCGTATAGCCAAGTATAGGTCTCTCTTGGTGTACTTCTCATAAGAGTCGTTTTTCTCTCCCTCTCTCTCTCCCTCACTCTTTCTTATTCTTGTCGTATATGCCATAGACGCCATTACATATTTCTGATTCCACAGCATCGCTGGGTGCTGTGCCAGTACCCGTCAATGACCCAAGTCAGTAGGGTCTACGCACGGGTTATTATTCCTCGTCAGGGAACAGCCTTCATTATTCTCTCTCAACCGCAATTATGATTGTACAGGATGTCCAGAATATGTCACGGTTTACTGGAGAGGGCGCTAGGTCAGAAACTACTGAAATATTAGTGACCCAAAAAAATAGTGTAATTGTTCAACCCAAACAAACCCAAACGAACAAGTGAAATCCGTCTTCAGGAAAAGCTCGTGGTTTTCATCTAAAACTGGATATTCGAAAACAAAAACATCGAAAAACAGGAAAATCAATAAGGCAGATCAGATTTTTCAATGACTCTAGAGTTTTTATAAACTTTCGTCGTTAAGTTGTCTTTTGTACAGTTGCATATCTGAAAATGTCTAATTTTGTATTTATTTGGAAAATGCCTGATAAATATGTACCGATTTTTCTTTTTTTTTCTTTACTACTCCAGAAATATTAACAGTATTTTTTAACAAGATCCATTAGGCCCAAAACTGAAGTTCGATGTATATGACGTAGTCCACATGGAAAAATCTTTAACTTCCAGGTTTTTTTTTGACTTATCTAGACTATAATTCCCTCCATCTTCAATTATCATTCAAAAATTCCAAATGTTCGAAAATTTCACTGAAACGATGTAGGAATTAGCAAAAACTTCCATGACGTTGTCAGTTCTTTGGAAATGTTCTTTGAAACCCAAACAAACCCAAACAAACTTCCATGATGTCAGTTCTTCGAAAATGAATAGAAATCGTTAAAGGATCGATGAAAGACGAAATGGAAAAATGGCTGGTGGTTAGCACGCCCCTGGCATCAGCCCAAGTGGAATCATGGTCTTTGGTGCCTTCCATGCTGTCTCTACATATACATATAGATGGACATGGACGGTGGAATTGGTCGCACGCTCGCCAGATGGGTGCTCGCCCGATTGGGACATGAGTTTTTCTACCTGAGGGGCGCCCAATCGGCCAAACACATGGCGTCTCGTGGGCGCGCACGAGACGGCTTGTGTCTTCGATTCTTTCTTCTTCGAGGGCCCCATTGCTAGAAATCCTCCACGCACCGCAGAGTCCCATCAATTTGTCTCCAGTTTTGAAAGAAAGTAAATTGTTCAAAAAAAAGGACTACAGAGAAGATGGAGCGAAGAAAAGTTTATCACCAAGGAACAATGCGTTTCTCTCGGTTCTTTTTTATGCCATGACGTCATCATGAATAATAATCGATACGCAATTTGGGGTTGTTTAGGTTAGGGTTTTTTTTTTTTGAAGCAATCTTGATCACCAAGGAACAATAGGTCTCTCTGGGTTCTTCTTTTACCTCGATGTTATCATTAATAAAAATGCATACGCAATTTAGGTTTGTTTGGGTGGAAACGGATTGTTTCCTGTTCGTTTACTGTTTTATTTTCATAATACGGTTTTACTTTTATTGTTGTTGTCTGATAAATTATTCGATAAATCGGTAACCATTTTTCCACCTCGTAAATTCTTCGCTGTATATTTATGTTTATCAATAATTAAAGGTGACGTTCAGTCAATTGCCATTTTCCTACCGACCTTATCAAACGTTACGATTCCACCCCGTGTCATTATCGTTCACTTCGCGTTATCGACGGAACGTTGGTGAGGTAGGCCAGCAGAAAAAGAAACGTTGTTAAACACTTATGGAGGAATGAAATACGAGGTGACGCGGGGACACACACGAGCCCCATGTGTTTACGATCTCCCTAGGTAACGCTCGTTTTACATTTTATTGCTTCGTATTTCTCGAGACCTCGGGCTTCGACATTTCATTTGCTACGGGAGCGGTTTCGATGATACATTTGTTATTATTTTGCAGTTATAACGATTGATGGTTCTTTCGTATGCAGTGCAAATAATGCATACGAAAAGAAAGAAAAGGGCGACCCGTGCGACGAAAAAAAGGGTTCATCAAGTTCCTGTAATGGGCCAAATTCCGAAAGCTTCGAAACAATCGATATTAGGTTGAAATATTTATTTAACAATTTTGTAGCGGCTAAATACAAATCTAGGGAATTCAGGAAAAAAGTAGAAGTTGATAATGTTGATGAAGGTGATGCAATGTAATTTATTTCTCCTTTTTTAAATTTCTTTTTATCTCTATTGACATTTTTTCTTTTACATAGGGATATGACAAATAGAAACAAGTTATGGGTTTATTTTTACTTTTAAGTCTTCATTGACGATTTTATAAATTATTTATTCATTTATTTCCATATTATCTCGAGCAAAAAGGGGAATAAAAATTGGAAGAACTTTTACTTTTTAACCTTAATTGACAACAAAGTATTTAATTATTTATTTGCGAGTATTTCTATGAAAAGATTTTTTCACGAATTGGAGTTGTGAAAGAGAACAAATATGGTAATAGTTTTGAGCATTTTTTACTTTTTAGTCTACCGAGGGCTTTATTCTTTGTAGCTTTCATTGTTGAAAGAAAATGATTAATTTAATTATGTCCATATTATTTGAGCTGGAAAATAAGAAAAAAATGAAGGAACTTTTATTTCTTTAATTTTAATTGACAAAAACAACATTTCTTTATTTATTCATATTTCCATCGGTCAAAAAATCTTTATGAATTGAGGTCGTGACAATCTTCGCAAAAATGCGGAAAGAAAATTTAAGAAATATTTTCATTTCAGCTTTGATTGATGGAAAGAAGAATTGAACCGATTATTAATTTGAATATGTTATTTTTTGTATGTACCTTTTTGAATATGACCACATTGGCCGCAGATTCGAATTTTTTAAAGTACGTTTGCACCGTATCACAATGTTCCTTGATACGCAACAGCTAAGTACATAATTGTTGGACACCCGTCACCGTAACGACAAGAAATCGTACCTTATTATTGGGAATTGCCAGAGGCGATGGTTGAAAATTACTACGTTCTCTCTGTAGAATTCGTAAGTAAAAACATGGGTACGGTGTCGTGTATAATTTGGTAAATATACCGATACTGAAAAACTTAATGAGGGCAATGGTAATTAAAGTTGCTCGGCGTCTCTTATCAGGTGGCTGGAATGCCAAAGCGTAAATCTGAAACATTTATCCACCTTTCAAATGAAATAAAAAAATAGAAAATAAACGTAAATAAAAATAAATAAACCCGATAAATAAATTACAAACAATAGCTTTTTACTTTCCACAAGGCCGAGTTTCGATGGGGTTGAAAAATCGTTGGAATGCAACGATCTTTTTGTTCCTTTGTTTTTTCATTATTATCGAAAATGATGTATAATACATAAATATAAATTTATTTATACAAAATGAAAAATGTAATATGTAAATATATTAAAATACATACAATATTTATATTATGTATTAAATAAATAAATGATTATATATCCTACGAATATATTATAAATTTTATCAAATATTTCATAAAATATTTACAAGATTAATTTGTTTATGTAAAATTATATAATCAAATTTATATTTAACCCCCGAAACACACATTTGCAAAATTAAAAAAAAATGTTTACACGTCAACCCTACTAACTTCAAATTTGAGCAACCAAAGTTTTCCTTCGCATCCTCCAAATTCCAATTATCGAACCACTTACAAAATTTTCATCCAACGAGACATCTCAAAACAAAAATTGTTTTTCTTCCCGAAACATAAAAGACGGTTTTTTTCATTGGTATTTTTGTGGGGATTCACGCACTTTCATTCGGCGAGCGGCCTTGAGATGGTCGACGTCAGTCGACATTACAGCTCGTTTCCGGTACTCGGCCAGCAGGAATATAGTCTCGAGACGAGTAAAATTCTCGACCGGAAATCGTTCGAGGCCGTGGACAGGCACGCGCCACTTTTCATCGTGTGGTCTTCGCGCGTTTAGTCGTCAATGCGTATACACATATACATATATATTCGTTTTTCCCTCTTCTTTAAACACTTTTTTTTTATCCATTCATCTAGACGATTGTATTTCTTGAACCGTTTTTATCATTTTGGGGTTCCCTAGTGCAGTCTTTTTCGAAATTCAACGTCTAATAACTCGCGAACGGAAAGGGGCGGGGGGATCGAGGGGGGGGGGGGAACAATAAATAAGGAAGAAGCAAAAAAGGAGGCGGCTCAGATCGGCATTATTAAAGAGGAAGAACGTCGGAACATGTCGAGTGCGGCCAATATAGGTTAGGATACTCTTGCGGTGGTCAAGGGAAGAGGGCGCGTGCTTGCGCAAAACCGCGAGCCTTCTCTGACCGCACGCTAATTATTTAGTCCCTGTCGTGAAACTCGTAACGTTACTTTGACTATGTATACTTGTAACTATATATATATATATATATATATATATATATATATATATATATATATATTTATATATATAAATATATGCACACGATAATATATAATTATTAATATATATATTTATATTTATATTAGTA